>JAIUCV010002558.1:0-44887 GCA_026724425.1 Erythrophleum ivorense
AAATTATTTCAAAAATAAAAAATAATTTTAATGTTCTTATTTTTAATAATTAAATAATGACTATTAAATAATATTATATAATAAAATAAATATTTTATATAATTTTTTTATTTTTAATTTTTTTTATCTTATCAAATATATTTTTAAAAGAATTAAAAAAAGTTTAAAAATATCCCACTGTTATAAAAAAAATTGTAAAATAAATAGTAGCGTTTTCAAAACGTTCATGGGATTCTACACGACAGGCTGTTCTGTGACCAATGGGCCCCACTTATCCATTTTTGACGCTTTTTATTGCCACTAATTCCAACGGACAAATGCTCCCTCTGCTTTTATTCCGGTTCTACCCCTCTTAATTTTAAGTCACCTTGAGACAAAAATTTGTTCGTTAATCAAATCCATATTATTGGCATTTGGCACAAAGACGTGATTGAAGTTTTCACTCCTATGATTCTGAAATCATGGACGCCGTTTTTTTTCTCCCCTAAATGAGAAGCGACATGACTTAAGGTTAAGGTACGAGCAACGACATGATTTAAGTAATAATATTTTAATTATAAGAAAAAACTATGATTATTTTTTCCTAAAAATAAATGTTTGTTCAATGTGCACAAATATTGCACAGTATATTCTAGAAAAATGTGAAGGTGATAAAAATGACATTTGACGAGAGGCATGAATGGTTGGAGTATAACTACTTGATCAATTGTGTGCGTATAGAGTTAGTCTTTTCCAAAATTATTTATATAAAAAGTTAGGTATAAAAATTTAAAAAAAAAATAAATAATAAAAAATGACTTTATTATTTCTATTTTTATAATTGAATTATTATTTTTGTTTTTATAATTAAGTAATAATGAATAGATAATGTTAAATAATAATTGAGTAATAATTATAAGAATAAAATAGATATTATAAAAAAAAAATTTCCTTCCCTCCCATATTAAGAGAAGCTATGTGTTAACCAAACTAAAAGATCCAAATAAGATAATAAGAGTTAAATCTATGGTTTATACTAAACAAGATATAAACAAGATATAGACGAGCTTAAGATTCAAATTCAAGAGTTACTAGATAAAGGATTAATTGAAGTTACAACTAGTCCACCCTCTAATCCAACATTTATGATAAAAAACTATGTTGAGATAAGAAGAGGAAAAGCTAACATGATCATTAACTACAAATAGTTAAACTAAAGCCTAAAATTTGATGGATATTTTATTTCAAAAAATAATGTCTTAGTTAATCAAACTAAGCAAGTCAAGAAAATATCTAGATTTAATGGACGTCTTAGTTAATGATAATGAGTTTTATAACTAAACAAGCTAAGAAAGGACGTCTTAGTTAATCAAATTAAACAAGCCCTTAATTAACAAGTTCAATGGAAATTATTCAGCAATCTTTATATAATATGAGAATATTACTATGAGTCTACGACGATGGTGAGATTTTCAGTTGACTTTTTGAGTCGTTTAATTCAATATAGCTACATTGTAAGCTATTCCGTGAATGTTGCCTTTTCCTATACATATTATAATAAATTACACAGTTTTTTTTTTTGGTTAAAATTATGCATATTTTTTATTTTTTAAAAATATATGTTAGTATAATTTTAAATTTTGTACAAAAATTTCTTTCATTAACCTCAAATATACAAATATATATAATATCCAAATATGCATAAATAAAAATAATTTTTTTTTCAAATATATATATAAATAAAAATAAAAAAAAATATTTTCATTAAATTTAACCAAAAAATATACACATTTATGTTGATGGGGTTATTTTGATTAAAAAATTAAAATTAAACTAAAATGTAGTGTGACTTTTTATTTGAGGAGAAATTTATATACATTTTTAAAATGGATGAAAGATTCTAATAATTTTAGCAAAAGTAAGAGAAAAGCCTATGTAATTTAATATGAATACTATTTATGCAAGGGGCTTTTACCATATATCATATATATATATGATATAAAATTAAATTGCACCTAAAATCAATAAATTTTGGCATGATAATGCTAAAATTGCTTCCAAAATTGAAGGATTTGAATTCAAATTTTAGGTGAAGTAAAAATAAAAAAAATTACACTTTATGATTTAGTTTTTGTTTTCAACCCAATTAATTATTGAATTGGATTATTTTGTAAATGAAGTTCTCAAATACTTTCGTTTTCATAAAGATATTATCATATTATCTTGAACAAAAGGAAAGAAGGCAAGGCAACGTATGCCTAAGGAATCTACCATTACATTAACATTTTTTATTAAAATTTTTTTACATATATTTATTATACCACATTATTTATATATTAATTAATAAAATAAAACTAGATCGTATAATAAACTTCACTCAATAATAATATTATATAATACTATAGTAGATAATAAAGTATAAGCCATATATATTATTTTATTTATATGATAATAGAATAATAAGTAATTGAATATAAAATTCAGTTATATAATTTAATATTATTTTATTAGTAAATAAAGTCTTATTTTGTTTGGTTTAAATTTTTTTATTAAAAAAAGTATAAATAATGTGAAACTTTAGAAGTTATTAAAAGTTTTTCTATTTTCTACCTCATAATTTTGATAATTAATAAGCCTCGTCAAACATGCCAAACAAATTAAGAATAAACCCAAAAGTAAAACACATATTAATCGCCCATGTGAATGTGATGGCATTCATGCAATTTCACGCAAAATCATTGGACATCAACGGTAGTGAAATATGGGTTACCGGCCCGAAACAAACAAAGAGGAAGAATTTATTTCTTGTGTGTCATCTTCCTCAGTGACACCCTGCCCTGCTACTTAGCTGTTCTGAACAGTACTTGACATTCTGGATTCGTCTTCTTTCTATGTCATTCTCCGAGACTAACGGAATCCATTAACGGCAACCATGCCATTTCAATCAATCTCGCATTTAATTCCCCGCCACTGTCCTTAGTACGGCCTTCGAAACCGCCACTCTTATCGTCCTTTTCATTAATTCATAGCCTTCCTCATCAAAGCGACAGTGTAATGTCTGATGCTTAGTCCCAGTTCACAAGGACCTGTCTCCTATATCCTCTGCATTTATCTCTAATTTAAGCTTTCTTCGTGATGGGTCGTTCCTCTTTGTGCTCCCAGGGTTGCTTTCTGGTTTACATTTAAATATTATATTTTTTGTTTTTCGTGCACTTTGCTAAATAGTTCACGTAATCATGCTACCCTGTTCTTCTTTATGAGTTTTCGATTACCTTGTAGGAGCCCAAGGCCCCGTTAAGGTTCTCTGAGGAATCTCTCGCTGTCTTTGCCATTTCGGAGAACTTTAGCCTTGTTTAATCTATGGTCTCCAGTCTATAAAGCTCGAAAAAGAATAGAGTGTAAGGAGCAGGTGATGCACAATTCGAAGCTGTCAATCTAGAAGTTTCTCCTTGGGTTTCTGAAGTCTGTAAAATCTACAAAGCAGACAGTAGGATTTTCAGTGCTTCCAATTTTGAAGCCCATTCTCTATTGCCTATAAGGATCTGTTTTGAGTCTTTCGACATATTCCTGTCAGTTGTCTTTTCTTCCGTTGAGTTGAAGAGCCCAAAACTCCAGCTAATTTTCATGTTTACGTTCGTGAAATTTGGTGCCTGATGCTCCAAGCTGATTCAATGAAACATTTGTACCTTTGTCTTCTGGTTCTTTCGTGGGTTTTGTCTATCCCAGGTACCCATGAGCTACAACCTGCTCAGACCCAAGTCTTATTACAGATGAGGTTGTATCTAGAGTACCCTGCCTCGCTGCAAATTTGGGAAAATTATTATGGTGACCTTTGTAACCTTTCTTCATCTGCACATATGAGCATTAAATGTCAGGAGAATTCTGTATCTGAGCTTAAAATTATGGGAGATAAAACTGCGAAGTTTAACGAGTTCAATGGATTTGCAATTCCCAATCAAACGCTGTCGGTGAACTTCTCTATTGATTCTTTTGTCACCTCATTGACGAGGTTGACCAGCTTAAGGGTTCTTAGCTTGGTGTCCTTGGGAATTTGGGGTCCTCTTCCGGACAAGATTCATCGATTATCTCTGCTCGAAGTTCTGGACTTAAGCTCAAATTTCTTATTCGGTTCTATCCCACCGAAAATTTCCACGATGGTAAAGCTTCATACACTGACACTCGATGGCAACTATTTCAATGACACTATGCCCGATTGGTTCGATTCATTGTCTAATCTGAATGTCTTGAGTTTGAAAAGCAACAGCTTGAAGGGTTCATTCCCCTCGTCATTATGCAGAATTAAGACACTCACTGATATTTCGTTGTCTCACAATGAGCTATCTGGTAAATTGCCTGATTTGAGCGCTCTCACTGGCCTACATGTACTGAATTTAAGAGAAAACCGTTTAGATTCTGAACTGCCATTGATGCCCATAGAAGTAGTCACAATTCTGCTAAGCAATAATTCATTTTCCGGCGAGATACCAAAGCAGTTTGGTGAATTGGGTCAGCTTCAATATCTAGATCTTTTGTCAAATCATCTGAGCGGAATACCCCCATCTTCCTTGTTCTCATTGCCAAACATCACTTATTTAAATTTAGGAAGCAATATGCTGAGTGGGTCACTTCCAGATCAACTAAGTTGTGGCAGCAAACTTGGGTTTGTCGATATTTCTAGTAACAAGTTAATTGGTGGAATTCCTTCTTGCTTGGCCAGTACGTCCGATAGAAGAGTTGTCAAATATGATGGAAATTGTTTAACTCTTGATTCTCAACATCAGCAGCCAGGGTCTTATTGTGAAGAATCCAGTATGGATAGGAAGAAATTCAGGGCGTGGAAAATAGCTGCGGTAGGGGCCATTATTATTGGACTTGTTCTTGTTCTTGTGTTTTCGGTATTTGGAGTTTTCTTTTGTAGAAAATATCAGAGGAGAAAGACATCTGAACATCATGTGTTGCCAAAGACCATGCAAGATAATTCCACTACAGGGGTTTCCTCTGAACTCCTCGCAAATGCTAGTAAGTACAGTAGTTGAGCAATAATGGTCTATTGTTTGATCTAAGAGTAGATTTAAGAGTGTTGAAGTCTCTAGTTTTCCATTGGATATATATGCACATCTAAAATAGTTAATGTCTTATTTCCAATTTCTTTAAGGGTTCATTTCTCAGGCAGTGAAGCTAGGGGCACAAGCTACTCCAATCTGTCGACCGATTCCAATTGAAGAGTTGAAGGAAGCCTCCAGAAACTTTGACTTGACAACGTTTATTGGTGAAGGCTCCTTAGGGAAGGTACCCCTCAATCGCTTAAACATTACTTTAAAAGACTAGATTTCTTTTGTTTCTAGTTTTCAATTCTTCATAGTAATTACTCTTCACAAATCAGAATGGAAGATTATTTTTGTACCTGTTTAAGAGTGAAGTGAACTTTTTTATTACCTCCATGCTAGCATATATGTGGTAATGTTGTCAAGCACATTTTCTATTCCCACGGTGAAGGACTAAAGGCCCTCTTCTAAATCCGCTGCTGCATTTCAGCTGTACAAAGGCAAACTGGAGAATGGATCCTACGTCGTGATACGATCTTTGGCTCTGTCAAAGAAATGCTCAATTCAAAATCTTAAAGCTCGGTTGGATTTACTCTCAAAGCTTCACCATCCAAATTTGGTTAGTCTCTTGGGTCACTGTATTGATGGTGGTGGACACGATGATTCTACTACCAACAAACTTCATCTTGTATATGAGTATGTGCCAAATGGGAATTACCGTGCCTATTTGTCAGGTTGGTATGGCATTATAGTGTATTGATGAGACCATAAAATATTTCCAAATGTTGCTCTCCTTCTCTGAGGCGTCATATCTTGTTTCTTCTATTAAGAACAACAATTTTATAGAGAACACCATGCTCAGGATGAAACTCAATATGGACAAGTCAACATTGAATATGTGGATGACTTATTTGTAGTTGAAGATAATCTCATGTCCAATTTTCATAGCCTCTCCTTATATGTGATAGCTTTAATCTTGAAGGCTTCAACCCACTAATCTTGCTTTATTCAAACATGCAGAGTTTTCTATAGAGAAGCCACTTAAGTGGTCCGATAGATTGACAATTTTAATTGGCGTTGCCAAGGCTGTGCATTTTTTACATAGCGGGGTTATCCCCGGTTGTTTTAGTAACCGATTGAAGACGAACAATATTTTGCTTGATGAGCATCACATTCCGAAACTAAGCGACTATGGAATGTGCGTTCTCGGAGAAGAGATCGAAAGGCTTGGGGTATGTTTGCTAGCTATTCAACTCAGCTGTTTGACCTTTATGTAATATGATTGATCCTCGAGTGACTCGTTTCTTTCTAATTGTTGAACAGGCAAAGGGACATGGCCCAAAATCATGGTAATGAATGCTGATTGTAGCTTATTTTACTATACTATTACAGCTTGTAACTAGATTCTTAAATTAACTTTCTGGTTGGGTTCATACGTTATATTATTCAATTACACTCCCGGATTGCCATCTTAATTGATTGAATTTATATCCTGTTGCCATAGCCACAACCATCACCATGAACTCTGCTGTCTTCATTAGCTCCATTGTCACTTACAGCATCAAACAATCACGTTCACTCCCATGACTGTTTTAGTTGCCTTACCATCTTGGCTCTTCTACTCCTGTTGACCTTTCTATAACATTTTTCAATATTCCTTTACCTTCCTCAAAACCACATCACCCTCATCATTGACACTACCTTTGTTCCAATGTGTTGTTAATCAATAATCATCATCTCCCTTTACATTAACCATTATCAAGGATATGAAAAATTGAACGCGGAATCTGCTATTTATAGTTTAACATCCTTTTTCTTTAGTGATATTGGCTGCTTTGATTTTATTTGTGTTGTTGGTCAAGGACAAACAAATCATTCTACCTAGTCGTTCTTGCAGCCAAAGGGCACCATTTGAGGATGATGTTTATAACTTTGGATTTATATTGCTTGAATCGCTTGTTGGACCTATAGCAAGCGAAAAAGGGGAGGCGTTTTTTCTAAATGAGAAGGTAATAGGAAAGCTTTTGAAAACTTCTGTCTCATTGAACATATTAAATGCCCTGATAATCTTTTAGTGTGTAAAATTTTTTTCATATTCATGTGTCTTCACAAAATTTTCAATTCCAAAATTTTCAGTTCTTCTACATTTTCTTCCCTGCTCGTGACATTTAATTTAGTCAAATTCCTGTGGAGTTACGAGTTTGAAATTTCTTGTATTAAGGATAAATTCAGAAGTTTTGGGATACTGATGTTCATCAATGACCTGTTTATGCGAACAACAGGCATCCTTCGGAAGCCAAGATGGTAGAAGAAAAATTGTGGATCCCATAGTGTTGACATCTAGCTCTCAAGAGTCATTATCAATCGCAATAGCTATAACAACCAAATGCATATCTCCAGAACCATCATCTCGCCCCTCATTTGAGGATGTCCTATGGAATTTACTGTATGCAGCTCAAGTGCAGGCTACAGCAGATGCAGACCAGAAATCAGATTCTACGTCATAAGCTCAAGATTATAAGAGGACAAAACCTGAGACTTCAACTGGTCGATCCATTTTCCAACAGTAAAAACACTGTCAGATTGCAATTGCAGATGTAAAGTTGTAAACGTTGTTTTTCATGTCTTCCTAGGGTTTTGATAGGGTAGACCTAGAAAGGATTCATATTCTTTTTAGAAACAAGAACAAGAGTGGAAATTCAGGGCAATAAAGCAGGTCATGAACTTAGTTAACTACTGCTAGCATGAAGTTATAACAAAATGAAGTTAGGGGATTAATATATTTCTCGGATGATAACTACCGTTGATCAGCTTCTTGTCCCAACTTCTGATAGGAACTTGTCTTTCTTTTTGGTTGCAAATAAGGAACAGGGTTATCAGATTAGAGGGACAGAGGTGGAATATCTCATTGTTGAACTTAAACAAAAGGGAAGGGAAGGAGGGGCGTCAAATCCTACCTTAAGGACAGACAAATCTATAATTTTATTTTGGCAAAAAAGAAAATGCATAACGTAAAAACAAAGAAAAATATCTTATCTTTAATGCTTGCTTTAGTCAGTCAGGATCTAGAAGTGGACATCTCAACGCATGCCATTCTCCGATTTGGAGAATGGTGAGGTCAACATTATTAAACCAAAAGAATTTGTAGGTAACTAGGTTACATAAGCCCCCCCCCCCCCCCGGGGCGCCAAAAAAAAAAAACAAAGAGAGATTAAGCTTTACACATTATATTGCAACTGTCTATGCAGAGCATTTGATTTGTGACCATACTGGTTGTCGTGGCAAACTGGCTAACTGGCCTTGTGCTATCATGATGAAGACCGGTGCACCTAACCTTGTAAGCCGTTGAGTATTGGGTGATAAATAGCCCATAAGTTGTGTTTTTGGTACTTCGGAGCTTGGATTCGTGCACACTCCCATCAAATTGAAATTTAATTCACTTTAAAGTTCCAAGTAGAGCAACGAGTTATGCTTTCTATAAACTTTTTTTAGTTTTTTTGGTAATGTCCGGACAAATTCAACCTAACCATCAAAATATTCAAGTTTTATGTTGCTTTTCTTGGAGGGGTAACTTGCGTGACTTAAATCCCATAATCTTAAAATGTAAATAACTCTATAAACCTACTTTTAAGCAAGCAAAATTAGCTCTGACATTGTATGAGGGAGGGGAAAAAAAGACACAACAAACAAATCTCAAATAACTAAACCTTTAAGAAAAAGGAAAAATAAAATAAAATTGAAAGCATTATTAGTTAAATTCGTAACTGTGCACACGTTATAGATTAGAGAATGCTCTATCTTAATTTAGGTAAGCTCTCTTGAACTCTTTGACGTAAATACACTTTTTGGTCTCTCTGATTTTACGAATATTTCAATTTAAACCCTAATTCCCATTGCAGTAACCTTACCTCAGTTTTTCAATTACGGCTATTGCGTCCTAATTGTTGACAGATATAAAGCTAATGTGGCACTGACTTTGGATTGCCATCGTGTCAGCTATTTTTTTTTTTTATCAGCATATGTCATATATTAAGAATTTTTTTACTAATATTAAGAAGATAACATAATTCAATTAGAGTACAGACACTGAATTGAAACTTAAAAAAAAAAAATATATGTTTTAACTAATCTTTTAATTTTTAACAATACACAAATTAATCTTTAAAATTTTTAATTCATGATAAATTCTTCCATGCTGTAACAAAATTTCAGGGCCATGTTGAAAAGTTCAGTGAGTGCGTAAAAAAGTTGCTAAATTTGATAGAAGAACCAACAAACTAAAAAATGAAATGTGAAAATTTTAATTCAAGCCCACTAAGTTTGGCCAATATCTAAATAGTCTTCTAATGTTGAAACTTGCGATTTAAACTACATAAGTTGCTTATTTATGAAAGAAACCCAAAAATATTTGCTCTAACCCCAAACTTAAGTTTGAATTTAATAGTCTTTTTAATGCATAACCTTAGTCGATCTGGCATCTTCTCCCCTAAGTGCTTAATCCATAAAAGCATTTATTATTCAACTTTTCATATGCACTTTTATCAATTATGGAGTATGCTTGCTGGGTTTGAGCAAAAGAGAGATGTTGTCTACTGCACACAAGATCCAGGCAATACACGCATGTGGTATGTTTATAATCTTTATTGTTCATGTATGAATTATTTGTTTTAACCTTAGTTGTATTTTGAAAATACCATATTTTTTGGGTATTTGGAAGGAAGAGCCCTTTCTTAAACAATAATGGCAATGAGAAGCCAATTGATTTTATAGATAAATTAACTTATTATGTACAAAAGGCAATAATAGCTTATTATGAGAATGAAAAGTCAATTAACTTTATAGATAAATCAATTGAAGGTGTATAGAAAGAAAATAATAATTAATTATGGGTATAAGACGTCGACTAATTATACATTGAAAGATGATAGTGACTTATTGTAAAGATGAGAAATCAACTAAGTTTATAAATAAGTTGACTAACCATACGCGTAAAAAATGAACACCTTCGTAAGGATATGAAAATGATTGTTGATGAGTGATTAATGAAATTGTAGACTAACCAACCTTAGAATTTAGATTTGTAGACAATTAACCAATCCAAAGGAGCAATAAATGAGAATTATAAAAATGAAGAGAATTTTGTTATTTCATAATTTAGTGGAACAAACATGCCAATAACACCATTTAGATTTAAGTGAATTTCGCATATTCCAAATGTTAACATTTTGTAACAAGTTAGTGTAGCTTTCCGCATGACACTAATATAAATACACCTTGTTAGGTTACATGGAGTCGTATGGATAGACCCAAATTACCGGTGCATATAGAAGAAAGCACCTTAATTTGCTATTCTTTAAGTTTGCTAATATTATAAGACAAAAAGAAATATAAAGTTATAAAATATTTAAAAATAATTTTATATAGACTAGTTAAAGTTTAAAGAAGAGAAAAAAATAATTTTTTTTAAAGATATATGTCTTAACTAATTCTTTTATCTTAAGAATATATAGTTAAATTTTTAAAAATTTTTAAAAATAGAATAAAAATAAAGTGAATATATATGTTTTAAAAATTAATGAGTTAAATTATAAAAAAATTAAATAATTTAAAAATCAAATAATCCAAATGTATAATTTTTGTAGTATGTATTTTCTATAATCTACAAATGAATTGAATATAATATAATTAGAGAAAAATAAGGAAAAAAAAATACAATGAGTATAACGAAAGAAAATAAACCCTATATACTTTCTCTAATTACATAACTTTATGCTTGTATAGAATCTAATTTGATATTTTTGACAAATGAAAATTATATTTCCTTTGCTAAAGATAGCTGCTACAGTACCAGCTCAGCCCAGATTGAAACCACGCATGAATAGCGTATTCTTCTAGCGCAGGTATTTGCCGATCTGCAGGAGAGTAACCGCTACAGTTATTCCCTATTCCGAAGATCTCCAAGCATCTAACGATATTTTAAAAGGTTTTTGTTATAATTTTTTTACAAAATTAAAAATAGATAAACATAGAGTGTAAATTCTTATACTCTTGTTCTTTCCCTTTTAATATTTGATCTTACATTTTATGTTTATCTTTCAAATTTTGTTTAAAAAAAATTATAGACCAAAATTTAAAGGATGTATACACTTTAACAACTACTATGGTGATGAGTAAATTAATAATTTGAAATTTGAAATATTATATTTTTTAATTTAATTTTTTAAAAGTAATTTTATCAATTTAATTTTTTAAATTTTTTTGACTTTTTCTTTAAAAAATAAAATATTTTAATTTAATTATTAAACTAATTTTTTTAATAAAAATAATCTCTTCATTAAACATAAATAAAATTTGTTAATTTATGATATAAATTTGTCCAAATATTCTTTAAACATAAAGCAATTAAATTTCAATGCATCAGACATTACATATGCTTGTCAAAGAGACTATTTTAATTAAAAAATATTTAAAAATTAAATTAACATATTTTACATTAAAAAAATAAATTAAAATGCCCATCATTTCACAACGATGTCGTTTGAATTATGAGCTATATTCTAACCTAACAACACGAGCCAAGTTTTTTTTCATTACTTCAAAAAATGGAAATTATCTGCTTTGCCTTCAGCTCTACATTTTTATATTTTACAAAAAAATTGGGTATTATTATTTTTTCTTTTTTGCGGAGACATTCTTGGTTCTCTTTCACTATCAGCTTGTGCGTCCCACAGACTCACTCAGATATCTTCTAGCCTCCGAAATGGGGACCCACTTTGAAGTCATGACAACGAATTTGTCCAGCTAGCTCTTGCAGCTTTCTCATTCTACCGCTACCACCCACTACCTTTTCCGGTAAGCTCTACATTAAGCTTAATCTGTCTCTTCTTATGTTTTACACTTTTTTTCCCAGTATAAAATTTGATGCATTTGTATTCGTGTATTGATTATTATTTAACTTGCAAGTAAATTCCATGGTCTGCATCATGAAATTTCTGCTTACTTTAAGCTTCAACTTGTAAGGTTCTTTTAATGGATTCTCTGAAACACTCGGCCTCGGTCGATCTGATGCTTCTTACTTTGGTTCTGAGGAGAAGTTGAGAATTTCTGCATTTGTGTGCTAGTCCAGTTCATAAACTGTTGTTTTCATGCTCAATGCAATCATTTTCTGAATTTCGTACTCTTATAGCTGGTTTCTCTCTATTTGCAGCAGACTTGCTTTTAGCGAGCTCAAGCTTAAGCTCTCTTATTTCCCCAGAAAGTATTACAAAAGTCTTGTCCTTACATTGTTGCCAACTTTCAAATAGCATGCGTGGTGTCTTCATTGTCCAAGATAAATTATCAAACGCGGGAGGTTTGTCTCGCAAAGTTATTGTAGTTCTCATTTGACTTTCACAGTTTCCCCCCTTCTTCTCTCTCTTCTCAGTCTTGAGTCAGTTGAAGTACACTCACTGTCACAAACGGAAAGGGCCAAAGAGGATTGTTTGATGATTCCATAGCAATCCATTGCTATTTTCTCATTTTCTGTATTACACGCTTCTGATTTCTGAGTTCTATTGTCTTTAAAATGTGATTCTCCATCCTAATTACCTGCACTTAATCTATTACACTTCAGAGGGCTTGTGATTTCACACATCTTACCACATTGAAGTAATAAGTTCATCCGGAGGGGACTCATCATCTTGGCAGCCATGGTTCTAGGCTTGAGAGGAAAGAACAGGAGAAGTGCCACGGTTCAAATCAATTACCTCATTCATATACAGGAGATTAGACCTTGGCCTCCAACTCAATCCCTTAGATCCCTTCGTTCTGTATTGATACAATGGGAAAATGCTGAACGCAGTTCAGGTTCTACCAATCTTGTTGTCCCCTCACTTGGTTCTGTTATAGGTGAAGGAAAAATTGAATTTAACGAGTCATTTAAACTTCCTGTAACTCTGTTGAGGGATATGTCTGTCAGAGGCGGTGATGCTGATGTATTCCAAAAGAATTGTTTGGAGTTCAACCTGTATGAGCCTCGAAGAGATAAGGCTGTTAAAGGTCAGTTATTGGGAACTGCCATCATAGATTTGGCAGATTATGGTATACTGAAAGAGATGTTGAGCATTAGTGCTCCAATGAACTGCAAGAGAAACTACAGAAACACAGATCAGCCACTTCTGTTCCTTAAAATTCAGCCTGTTGAAAAGGATCGCACTAGCTCCTCTTTTAGGGACAGGTTGTCAAAAGAGGTGTCAAAGGAAAATAGTGTTGATGACTCCGTTTCAGCATTAATGAATGAAGAATATGCTGAAGAATCTGAAATTGCATCTTTTACTGATGACGATATTTCCTCACATTCATCTGTGGCTGCGGTTACTTCTGCCCTCAGGTCCAATGTGTACATACCTCCTGAACTTGAAGAGGTATCATAGTCTTTTTCTATTCCTTTCTTGTATTGATAGAAGCATGCACTCTACTTTCATTATAACTGTGTTAATGTGCATGACCATTTATTTGCATAGGCCCCTAGATTCATCTGTAGATAGAACATGACCATTTAGGAGATAGAGAGATAAAAGGGGATCATTCAATTAGAACTTGTTAATTGCTTTTGATGGACAAACAATTTTGAAAAGGTGAATTCTATGGTGCAGATTTATGTTTTATGTGCACCGGTAAAATTAGTGATGTTTTTTTTTTGAGGTATTAGTAACAGTTTCTTCAATGTGCTAGTAAGCAGCCATTGAGTGTGGTTGTGCTGGTAAAGTCTTCTCAGCACGCTGGTAATGTCTTTTTAAAGTGTTGGTTATGTCTCTTCAATATGCTAATAACCAGTTACTAGCTTCTTAAGCACCCAAGAACCTCAATGTGTTGGTAATCTTTCATCTCGTTACTAGCACCTTGGGAGGAAGTTACAAGTGTAATATGGAATATGGAATCCACTTATTACCAATACGTTAAGATGTTATCAATAATTGCACTGGTGCACATAGAACCTAAATTTGTATTTAGAATCCACCTTTTGAAACTGAATTCATGTATCATTTCAACTTTTCCTTTTTCTTTTCTTTGCCCTTTTATGAATCTGGTTCAGATTAATGCAACTTTTAGATGCTGTGTTGGAGAGGGATTGGAAATCACTACTGCAGTGACCCCATCCTGTCACATTGGACTATTCTTCTGTATTTAACAACATAAAAACAAAAGTTGTATTTTCATGTTTTCATCAATGGTATAATAATGCAGTCTGCTTGCTGGATGAATCTTAGAATATCAGGAAAATCCTCATCATACAATACCGTTTGATATGGTAATTGTAACCAAATTGCAGAATGGATCAACTCAAAACACCGGTAGGAATGATAAGGAGCATCCCCTGGCTTCAGAAACAAGGATTGAAAAATTGAATATGATACCACAAGACACATATGAGAAGCTGGAGAGGAGTTTATCATGCACATCGTCAGTGGATGTATTATCTGATCTTGGGAGCCCACTAAATGGTCACGCTTCTATTAACTTTCCTATTCAGAGTTCAGTGACAACCCAAAAGCATGCTGTTTCCTCAATCGTTCATTGTTCTTCCCCATCCTTAGTACTTGAGAATTTACATGAAGATTCTGAGGCCAAGACTGTCAGCAGTGATCATGAGCATTTGGATCAGGATGTTCAAACTAAGGTTGATACAAGTAGAACTATAGCTACAGATGTTCAATTAAACAGAAATGAATGCACTTCTCACAGTTTTTCAAGCAACACAGTATCTCCAGATAGTAACTGCTTCATGGGAAGGAATCCTGGCACTGCAAAAAATGATGGCTCTGAAATCAATGACAAATTTTATGGGGGATATGAAGAAGCTGAAAATTATCCTGCGGAGGGTGTAGGTGATAAAGCTTACAACAGTTCTGTTGAGGATAAACATGGAAATGAAGACTCTAATTTGTATAAGCAAAACCATGCTGAAGATGAACAATCTGTAACTGACGGTGTCAAAGATCAAGTCTTTTTGAGTAGAAGTGCATATTCTTTAGTTGGGACAAAGATTGGTATGAAGGGCAATATTCTGAAAAGTGAAAGGTTAAAGCATGTGAAGTCTGTAAGATCACCAGCAGACTCAACATTGGGTACTGGATCGCTTGGCAGTAATCATTATGCAGATGTAAAGGATGTTGGCATTGTTGCGGATGCACAAAATAGTGAAGGGAATATCACAGGCAGTGACAGAAAAGATGCTAAGGTTTATCCAAAGGAAGCAAGGAGTTCCAATTCGGACAGCAAAATCAATCTTCTGGAAAACAAGATAAAGATGCTTGAAGGAGAGTTAAAAGAAGCTGCAGCTATAGAGGCTGCTCTATATTCAGTAGTTGCTGAGCATGGAAGCTCCATGGGTAAGATCTATGCTCCAGCTCGGCGCCTTTCTAGGCTGTATCTTCATGCTTGTAAAGAAAATCTCCGAGTGAGAAGGGCTGGGGCTGCTAAAAGTGCTGTTTCTGGACTAGTACTTGTTGCAAAGGCATGTGGAAATGATGTCCCAAGGTACACCTGAGCTAAAACCTTTTTTCTTTTAATTTTTTTACTGCATATAACTTTAAGCATTTTCCCCCTCACTTGTTGAAACTCAATGTGATAAGACTGAGACTTGTTGGGCAGGAAGGAAGGCTGAGAACTGATAATCATCTCCTTCTTCTTTCTATTTATAATATTACTGAATATAATCATAAACACAGAAAACAGAAGATAAACTAACATTGATAACTCACTCACTAGATAATGATAAGGAATGATTATATAATATCCTTTATCCTTTAACATACCATATCATCAATTGAGCTATTATTTTGATATATTCTTGAGTTCAAGCCTCAAAACTAATTACATCATCATCAAAAAGTTAGGGATTAATAAAAATAATATTGCCTTTGATCAGTTAATTGAGAAAACAAGAGGCTTCTACGGCTTAAAGAAAGTTTTCCTTCATTATATTCTGAACTTGTTTAGCATGGCTCTGTCAAGATACTTACAAAATGAGACTCAGCTTAATCTAAACTCTACAAATAATAAGATGTAAGATTATACGGCCAATGAAGTGGATATCTTGCTAAGGTCCTATCTAATATGAATCAGAGTAGTGATTAGAGGTTGGTGAACTGATGTTCTGCTGATTCTTGCTGCATGAGAAAGAAATTATGGTTTCATCATAAACTCTGCCAACTGATTGACCTCTGGCATCCAACTACAGGTTGACATTTTGGTTGTCTAATTCTATTGTGTTGAGAACAATTATATGCCAAACCACAGTAGAAGTGGCACCATCAGTTTCTGCTAGACCTAGTGTGAAAAGGAAAAGTGAAGGAGAGGGGAATGACAAGATAAGTCCCTCATTGAGGTGGAGGGGATCCTTTCCCAGAAAAAATGAAAATACCATAATTGAGCATGGAGGTTTTGGTAACTGGGATGACCCCCATGTATACACATCAGCACTGGAAAAGATAGAAGCTTGGATCTTCTCTCGCATTGTGGAATCTCTCTGGTGGCTGGTAATTCCTTAATCTTTTCCTCCTCCTGAACAATCCTAAAGCAGCATACTTGCTCTGGTTAAATATTACGAAATTCTGTTGGCATCTAATTTGAATTTTTCCTGGTCTGTATCCAGACTCTGACCCCACATATGCATCCTGTTGATGCAAAGGTCACTAAAAAGGATGTGGGTTCTGCCTCAAGGAAAACCTATGGAAGGTTCTCTAGCACATGTGATCAAGAACAGGGGAAGTTTTCACAAGACATTTGGAAGACTGCTTTTAGGGAAGCCTGTGAAAAGCTCTGTCCCGTTCGAGCTGGAGGGCATGAGTGTGGCTGTTTCCCAGTGTTGTCTAGATTGGTTAGTATATTGGTTTGTTTCTTTTTTTTTTTGGATGTGTAGTTGTCAAAATGTACTTTATTTGTTCTTTCTGTTTTGGTCTATCATTGTTCCTGATCATGAAATTTTCTTTTTCAATGGAATTTAGTACCACAGATTCCTGGTAAAAAAATGGATCTTTAATAGACACTGCCATGTCAAATCTTTAGTTGTAACAATAGCAATTATGAGGCCTGCCTCTTTTATATCTGGTCTAATCTTGATTCACATGAATCAGGGTGGTTGACTTGCAAGGTATTTTCATGCTTATGATTTGTGCAAATTGCTTAAGCACAAAGCCGACACCTGCAAATGTTTGTTTTAGTTCAAAAATCAATTGATATTTTTCTTTTAATATGTAATTAAGTTTGTTATTTTGGTTGATAGAAACTCTTCTTTTCCTTTATCATGATATAAGAATGTTTTACTAAATCTAGATAATGGAGCAATGTGTGGCACGATTAGATGTGGCTATGTTCAACGCTATTCTTCGCGAATCTGCTGATGATATCCCAACTGATCCTGTATCTGATCCCATTAGTGATCCCAAGGTTCTCCCCATTCCCCCTGGAAAATCAAGCTTTGGAGCTGGTGTACAGCTAAAAACTGTGGTAAACTTCTCAATACACTTACACATGTGAACTTCTGTATCAGGCCATCCACGTATGACTTCACTTGAACCTAAAAATATAAGTTCAATTCATGTTTTTCCTTCTGCTGATAACTCTATTCGTCTTGAATGTGGCTCTAATAATAGACCAAAAGTATAACTCAATAGCTATTGAACTATGAGAGGGCTGCATATAAAATATTCTATATAATGTTACAACTTTTGTCTTGACTCATATGTTCTTCTCACCTCTGGACTGCACTTGTCAGATTGGGAACTGGTCTAGATGGCTGACTGACCTATTTGGTATTGATGACGATGACTCACTTCAAGACAACGATGACCCTGAATCTGCTAATAATGATGGGAGACAAAATACATCTGTCAAGTCCTTCCATCTTCTTAACGCACTAAGTGAGCTCTTGATGCTTCCTAAGGATATGCTGCTGGGTACATCTGTCAGGAAAGAGGTTTGGCATGAACTTGAGACTTTTCTTCATTCACTTGCTTAATTGCTAAAAGTTTCTTTCCTCAGTCGTGCTGAAAGGAGTTTTGTTTGTGAAGGTATGCCCTCTGTTTAGTGCACCACTAATCAAAAGGATTCTAGACAATTTTGCCCCAGATGAGTTTTGCCCTGATCCAATTCCAACTGCTGTTTTTGAAGCTCTTGATTTCGAGGTTAGATGACCAAATTTGCACTTATTTTCTTGATAATTTAATATCATGATGGATTCCCAAGTGGAGAGTATATTTCATGAAATTTGCTTGCTGGTTTACTTAAGCTCTGGCAGCATATCATAATTTCATTCCTTTCTATCATAATTTATATAATTGACTCCTTACACGTATATATTATAAGTTCCTCATGCGCAAGAGGCGTAACAATGTGCATATCCTAGGAGGGATGAACAAAGAAAAAGATATGTCTGCGTTCGATATTTAGTTATTTGACACGCAATGTTCATTTGTTGTGGGGCCAAAGCTTCTACGGGTTTTGTTTGTGATCTCTAGAGTTTTTTGTTTTTGGTTTTCCCCTTTCCTTCTCAATTTGATACAGGATGATCTTGACGATGGTAAGGAGTGTGTCCAAAACTTCCCATGCATTGCAGCTCCCATTGTCTATGTACCTCCCCCCGCTTCTTCCATTGCAAGCATAATTGGAGAGGTTGGAAGCGAATCTAAGCTGAGAAGAAACAAATCTTCCATTCTCAGGAAGGCATACGCCAGTGATGATGAGCTCAATGAATTAAACTCCCCTTTATCTATGATATCTGATGATGGTTTCAAGTCCGCAGCACATTCTACAAAATCCACCTATAAATCAAAAGAAATTCACAATTTATCTGCTGTCAGATATAAACTCCTCACGGATGTATGGACAAACAGCGAATAGTCTTGCAGACTCTTCAACCAGATTTTACCCTCTCTGTTACCTTTCTGGGATGTCACTGTCAAAAGGAAAATCCCCTTGGTCTGGCAGAATGGAAACAACTTTTACTACATAATGTATATAAATAATATTTAGACAATCTCTACATACAGCTTAGTACCTGCTATAGGGTCCTAGAAGAGAGGTTTGTTAGATTTTGAGGTGTTTATGCCCCGTGGTTACGTTTCTAATTTTGTTGAAGAACAGTTTGCCCCAAAATGAAAATGCAGAAAATCTGAAGTAGATTCAAATATCAGTGGTGGTATGATTTATATTAAGCGCCAATGTACCAGAGCAAACTACCAACGAACTCAGCAAAAAGAAAATCACTGCAATTCCGACCAGAATTCGGGGCTTTGACCTAATAGATGCTAACCTTCTTTTCTTCCCTTGACAATCTAATTACAAGCAAGCCTGAAATAATGAGGAGAAGAATTAAGAACCTGACTGATGATGTTTAGTCATATGACATCTGGGGCATCTTATTCTCCTTGGCCTTTGCCTGACTGAAAGATGTATAAAGACGTCAACCATCCCTGGCTGCCATACCTCATGAGAAGATAGCCCCCCAGAACGGATCTGTATAGTTACTCATGAACTGTACTAGAAAATTAAACTGGGTTGCACCATTACGGTGCACTTGGATTCTCGGTGAAGTCATTCCATCCTGGAGTGAGAACTGGAGAGAAAGCAGACCAGCCCAAAACTCTTAGATCCTTGAAACTCAAAAGCCAACGTAACGTAACTCTTACAAGGAATGTAACCCAAAATTAACGAGCTGAAAAGAAAAAGTGCACAAAAACAGACGCTAGAACGAAAAATAAGACAACACGGTCACTTACAAAATTTAGTGGCCATACAGGCCCGGATTCTGCCTTCTTTACTTTAGGCAACATATCAAAGGTAAACTCTAAAAAATTTCCCAAAAAAAGAAAATGGGAAAAACAAACAAACAAAACAAAACTTATTTGGAAATTCTAAAAAAATTTCCAATTAACTCTGGCTCTCAAACTCACATGCACTAGAACGCCGCGAAGGAATATGAATGCTGTGTGGAAGATTGATGGCCCATTAGGCAGTCAACTTCTGCGAAGAACTATTAGCATTAATATGCTGTAGACGTAATGCAGCCAGAAGTCCCTGCCAGGTTTCTCCAGGTCCACCTGCTACTTCAAAATTAAGAAGTTTCTTCTGCTTCCAGTAGTAATCTTCCAACGGCATGCTCTGGAAAAGTTAAAAACAAAACTATAAGAATAAGACGTAGTAACTCATAATAGAACCAAATCTAAGTGAACACTCCATCCCACTCTATAGCCCACTCCAAGTGCAACTTATAGAAAGGAAAGAAAGATGATTACCACCTGCTCTCCAAGATTGCGGACATTTTCTTTCCAAGAACTACCACGATGGGATTCTGATTGCTCATCCTGCAACTGCTCAGTTGAAGTACTGCAGCTGCCCATTCGAAGATACTCCTGACAAGGCGCAAATTTTCCAGTTCCTAGATTTTTATTCGCCAAGTTTTCTTCCGAGCATTTGAAATTCACAACCAAATCGACATGAACAATTTGATCAAGAATCTCCTGTAAAATTGTTTATCATTTAAAGAACAGATAAGCAATTAACAATTTAAAGTGCAAGGATCCAACGTCCTGGGCATGACAACAGTACTCAGTTAGTAGAAGATTAACTCACGCACGGACAACAAGAAATAATTAATCACAAGTAATTCATAACTTTGGAAAGCGGAAACAATTAAACTTACTGCCTGAATCCTTGTACGAGGAATTCCATCCAGAATGAAGCCAGTTTCACCTCTTGAATATCCTTCTTCCAGCCTTTTTGACAACAACCCGAAAATTATTTCCTCGGGAACAAGCTTTCCTTCATTCAAGGCATTCGCTATCTGGATTGGAGAAAAATGCGTAAGATAAGACTATGCCATGCACTAGAAGGGAAAACTATTAAATCCACAGAGCTAAAACATGTAAGATGAATCTTCAAACTTCATTATTCATATGCCGATTTATAATATCGTAAAGAAAAACAGCACTTGAATTTAATTGTCCTGATTATCCAAAGAAAATTATAAGAACTTAAATCGGTTTAAAAACTCTCTACAGGAATAAAAAGCTCCTTAGCTAATGGCTACGAGTTTTACTGCTTTAAGGAACTTCACATTCTGGCACAAGCTGAAGGTGTTTTATGCATAATTAATTCTTCATTTAACACATTTCTCTGATTTTTTAGCCCCATACACACACACACACACACATATATTCCTCTCTTCACACCATAGGTGTACATAACAGCAATGGTAACTTGAATTATGAGAGAAGAAAAGTAAAGAAAGAAAGACAGAAAGATTAGGAAAAAAAAATCCAGAAGATCAGCTTATTCTCCTTTTCCTCATATTATACGGTTAATTGTACCCCCTCGAATTCTGAATTTTCCTAAACAATAAAAAAATGTAGCACTATGAATTCTGAATTTACAAGAGACGAGAATGACCTGCTGGTAGAGAGCAGAGCGTGGGGCAAGCTCCTGACGAACAAGACTACCCATGGAGATATGGGGAACTTCCAGAAGCTTGGAGAGCCTCTCGGCAAAAACGTGCCGTTTGGCGCCTGGCTCCCCGATCATTACCCACTGCACTCCACGTTCCGGTGCCCAACCCTCCGAGTCAGCCATGGCACTGGGCTTGCACAGCTCGTACTCATATTGGTCATCATCATAGTCGTACTGAACCGCCAAAGCCGCCGATCCGAAAGCTCGGTTGGAGAGGAATCCAAGGGCTCTAAGCGAGGGCGGCGAAACCACCTTCCGGAGGCTGATCGCGGCCATTGGAGGCGGCGGCGATTCGCAGTAGGCTTCTGTCTCACACAATGAGGGAGAAGAGCAAACTGCGCGAGAGGGAAAGTGGGACTTCAGAGTACGAAGGACATAAGGTTTTAAGAGGATCCCAATCCAGTTTGGAAAAATGCCGCATTAAAACGCGTTAATTACGAAAATGCCAACCGTCTCGTGATCATATTCATCAGGAGGGCTCGTGGCGGGAGCGAGGCTCGCGTGACGTTTTGCCAGCTGTCTATTCCTAATTGGAGGAGTCAAAGTACCGCCATCTGACATGTTGGAAAGTCCAATCCAGTGCATGCAAGATCATGGTGATCCTTGATTATTTTCTGCTGGAGAAAAATCAGAAGAAATTTGATTCAAATCACGATGTTAGCCATGCGACTGTATTGATTTACCATGGGTATCGCTGTAGGAAATAATAATCTCATGTGAAGCTCAGTCCGCGGTGTCCACAAGCCTGGGAAGTTGATCGCTTGTAAAACTGACACGTGGATATCTATACAGAGCCACCTGCAAGTGACTTTCATGAGCCACGTAGCGAGCAGAGAACCACTAACTTTTGTAATTTTTTTTTCAGGAACTTTAAGGAAAATGTGCTTATTGGCAGCGCTAAGTTATGTTTGGGAGAAAAAAAAAAAAAAGTAAAAAAGGTCTTCATTTTAGAAGTAGCCAAAGAGTTTGAAGCGAAGACTTTTTTTTTCCCTCTCTTTGGACAATAAAATAATAGTAAATATTGAATATAATAATTTATAAGAAATAAGAAAATAGATAAAACACCCAAAAAAAAACACTAAAATCAAGAGTTAAAACAAATGCCAAAGAAGATAGAATGATGAAACCCAATTAATGGTTGATTTGGCTACCTAATTTACTGCTATATTTACTTTGCAATGAGTCTTTATTTGTCCCATCAATATCTTTCCTCGTTACTAAACCCACCGTTGAATTGCTTTCGTAATATGAACTATAACTATTCGCTTGAACATAACCAAATGGAAATGGCATCCAACAGATGCTAGATATCAAACGATATAGAATATGATATAGAACGCTACTATAAATAGAATTCAGAGTAGTGAGATGTTCCAAACAGTAATATTGAAAACCATGCTTGCACTTAAATGGAATCAATTTGAGAATTCTTAAATACAAAAGTGTTGAGTTGTATCACTTTATTTATCCAACTCCAATCCCACAAGTTCTTCCTCCTCGGCTATTTTTGTTGAAGTAATTGTTAGTCCAAAGTTGATTAGGCTCGTATTTTGATAATAAAAAAAATTAAAATTTATTTATATAAAAGTCTATTTATCCCTATTGGCTCGTATATATATATATATATATATATATATTCTCTATTATTAACTAAAAGACAAAATTCTTAATATATAAAAAAAAAAGAACCACTTTTATGCAGGTAAAGAACCGATTGAGTTTGAAACAATAATTCTTTGTCTTTTTCTATTGCAATTGTTTTTGTTATTCATAAAAATGGTATTTCGCTCAATCTTATGTATTGAGCCTCGAATAGCATTTATGATGAATATATTAAATAAGTTGCATGAAAAGATTTACTTAAATTACTAATAATTGTAAAGATAAAAGATTATTAGTGTTAAAACACACTATGTCTACTCCAACCAAAAAGATATTGTATAATTGAAATTATTTTTAACGATTAAAAGCTACTAAAAGTTTATATATATGTGAGAAATTAAAGGGTAAAAAAAAAAGAAGAAAAAATAGGAAAGAATCTTAAATCATTATAATTATTGTATTGTCTAATTTTTAGTCTATCAACTTATTAAAAACAATCTTTAAATTTAGCAAGAATCTTATAAAAAAAAGAAAATCCATTTCTTCAATCTTTATGGTAAATTTTTAAGTGAATTAGTTTAGGATGAAGTGTACAAAACCTTATAAAAAATTTAGGGTGAATTTGTAAAACTTATGTTAGTAGTGAGCATACAAAAATATTATTGCTGTAAAATTGTTTTGAAAGTTGAAGAAAAATTCTTTAAAAATTTAAGGAAGTTATATGTAAACCTGAAAGGTTAAATCAAAATAAATGTCTATGTGTTTCTCTAGTTCTTAATTTCTCCTCCTTACTACATATTTTTTCTTATCTACTATTAGAAAATCCTCTATTGGCATATAAAGTATGTTTCATGCTGCATTTGCTCACTCCACTTATTGCATCATATTACTATTTGCTTCCTCCACTTTTAGTACAGTACATTTTTATTTTGTTATTTTATATGTATTTATCTGCTTCCTCCATTTGCTCTTCACGCATCATTATTTAATTTATTTAGTTACTATTTGATTACTCCAATAAACTTCTACTCAATCCACCTATGCATTTTTCACTTTCTATTAGTAAATTTTAATTAGTTAAATTTGTTTAAATATTACACCTATTCACCTTTCCTCTAAATGTATCTATCAATTGATATCAAAATTGGTCTCATTTGTTTATGTATTTAATAGTTAAGAGAAAAAGTTTTTTTTACAAAAGATAAATACCAACACCTTAGAAGGAGCCTACCTTAAGAAAGGATTCTCAACCATCAAGCCATCCTACTTCACAATAAAACATTTCTCACATTGAAAAGAGAGAATGAAAATATACATTTATTCAACTGATTATTTAATGTTAGAAGTTATCAAGGAAAGTCTATAAATGTTGAAAAGGGTGAATCTGGCAACAAGAACAACTGTAGACAAGCCAAGAAGTATATGGGATTAATATTTTTAATATTGTAATATTTCATTTATTTTTTAATAACAATATCATAAATAAAAAGTCTTTCAATTTTAAATAATATTTTTCTTGTCATGGTAAAAAATTTTGTATGTTTTTAACAAAATTGCCATGTATGACCGGCGGTTAGGTTTTTTTTTTTTTCCTTTTCTTATTGTCGTGCAAAGTGTATTTAACAAAATTGTTTTACATGTTATGTTAGTTTTCTTTCTTCTTGTTGAATAGTGTAGAAGCTGGCCATAAACAGTCAAATGCCAATGCTGCAATAAGAAGTAAATTGGAAATCTTCTTTTCATTGTCCAAATTATTATTCAGGGATACTAAGAGGGAGTCAGATCATCTCCCGTAAGTGTCTTTCTAGTGTGTCTCCTATGCGTTAGATCCAACCGTCCATTTCATCTTATGCCATGTGGCGCAAGCTACACCATGGATCAAAGAAAACATGACTAAATATTGAGTCCTAATCTTCCTGCTACTTGTTTGTCTTTTCTTTCAGCGTTTTTTTCACATGCTCTTTTACAAACCAAAGCACCCACTTTCTCCTCATCCTTTCTATACTATTTCATGCTCTCATTATGTCCATTTTCAATGCTCTCATGTCTAGGGCTCGTATATTTTAATATCATCATTAAAATAATTGTGCCACAAGAAGAGAACTCATTCAATCTTAAGTCAGAATCAAGATGTGGGGACACATACTCAAATTCTAAAAATGAAATGCAGCTTGAACTTAAAATTAATTCATAAAAACATGGGAGGAATTGAGACCTATAAACCTTCACTTAAGAATGAAAAGCAAAAATGGTTCAAGTATTTGGAAAAGTACTCGAATGACAAAATTCCCAAATATAACAAAGAAAAATGGTTCAAGTTTCTCACCTTTCCAACCTGAGGAGATTAACAAACAAATGGTGGTCGATAATGGTTGCGCAACAACGACGCCTAGACTCTTTTTTATTAGAGGTATAAGTTGCAGTTACGAACAAAGTGGTGATTCAAAGAGACAGCTCTTGCTTGCTTTGGCTCACTTTTCTCCCTCACAATCGTGCTCTATTACAAGATTAAGTGAGCAATGCAGGCAATCGAGATGCCTTGTCAATGTCCTTTCCTCTTTGCACAAGCATGGTTTTCTCTTTATAAATTTTTTTGCTGAAGTTTTGTTCTGCAATCAGAAGACTTTGATTTGGCAACTAGGTCTTCCTTGAATCTCTGATTTAATTTGTTGCCTTATTTGCATTTGACCTTCCCATTAAGCATTCAAATTTGACTTCATCCCTTTGGCTTCTTTCCTTTTATACTTTACCTGATAAGACAAGTTTTTTAATACGTTAAACGTGATCAATTCATCATTTAATATAAGCTTTTATCATTGCAATTGTAAGGATTTTATTATCATCAAACTCCTTATTTTAAACCACATGGATCATCTTGAATTGATATTGTCTTGCTTTACTATAATTTTTGGATTTTGTTATTGCCTCTTGTTTGAGATGTTCATATATTTGAACATGAGTGAGTAAGAGAAATTCCTATCCAAGAAAAAAAACAGAGAAGAAAAGCAAAGGAAGGAAGCATCTCTGTATCTCCTATGGGAAGTCAGTGCAGAGCGTATTTCTCTTCCCCATTTTAGTTTTTGTATTTTTTGACGGTGCAGCTCGCATCACATTGCACAAGAGGAAGGAAAAAGATCCTCTAAAATGCGGCTGTCTCTCAAGTGATGCAGTATCTCATATGGTTTTTTTTTTTCTTTAATATATGTATTTTATTTTTATTTATAAAATTATGCTTTGTTATCTCTAAAAAACTTTACAGGATTCTCACTTCAGAGGATCCTGATCCCAAGAAAAAACGGACGGCTGTATCTAGCGCACGGGAGACGCAGTGGAGAGACATATATGGGAGACGATCTGGTTCTTACTAAGAGGGATAATTTAAAATATAAGTGAAGAAATAATAGATGCACGGTCTTGTAGGCTGCCATCTTCTTATTGATTTCTTACGCATTGTCTCTCTTGTTATATATATATCCTATTAGCGTTGTTTTGTAGTTTCTGGAGCTATATCTATTGACATGTTGCCAGTGTGTTTTTCCTTTCGGCTGGAGTAGTAATTATCATTGTCTTGCTATTTCTTTTGAATTAGGGTTTAAATTTGCTGCACATATAAAGTGTATGTCACCCATTTGATCAATTTCTGAAGACATTTTTTTAGTGTAAGGATTCTTTAGAATTTTTTATTATAAAATTTTTTATAAAATTAAAAAAGGATAATACAAAAAATAAAAGTGTGTATAAAATTTATTTGTTTCCTTTTATTCTTTTTTTTTCTTTCAAAATTTTTAAGAATTTTATAATAAAAAACTCTAAAGGATTCATAATCTAATTTTTCTTAGATATATTCAATTGTTGTAATCACATTCCTTGTGATTTAATAAATTAAATATGTAATTGCATAAGAACTATATATAATCTGTCGAATAAGAAAAAGATTCTAAAATTTTCCTTCCAAGATACGTGCATTCAATTTAAACTACGTATGAATAAGATGTCTAATTAATTATTTCAATTCAATTTACTATTAATTAATTTTAAATCAGCCGACAAATTAAAAAAAAAGGAGAGATACACGTTTGAGTTAGTCAAAATATTGTGCATTTAGAAGTAATCTATGAACTCACATTCTACTACATCCTCCAATTGACATCGTTATGCATATATGACTTTTTCCGTTGCCGAAGCTGCAGGCCTATTAATTATTGCAAGCCGTCCAATCTCTCAGGAGCCAGCACCTCTCTATTAGACGACAACCTTCAACCTAAAAAAGAGAGGGGAAACCTCTTTGCTCTTTCTTGTCGTACAATTTACAATTGCCAAGTCCCTCTTGGTATGCTAATATTTTCACACAGCTTAATAAACATTTTCATTCTTCTAATTTATAATAGTAATAATTAATATATGAGTTAATTACTTAGATATTTTTGAGTTTGGTTAAAATTATAAAAATTTTTCTTCTATTTTCAAAATATATATAATTCTTGAGATAAAAAATTATCCTATATTTTATTTTAATTTTAAATTTTATGATCGAAATACCTTTTATTTAAAATTATTTTTCAGATAAAAATATATTTAGGTTACTAAAATGTATTTTAGTAAAAAAAAATTAAAATCTGACTAATTAAAATGCATGGAGTAACTTTTGGTTTTAGAAGAAGATTATGTATATTTTAAAAATAAAAGAGAGATTTATATAATTTTAACTAAATTAAAAAAAAGTTCGTGTAAAATATTAATGATATAAAAATATGTAGTTATATTTTAACATGTCAATCAATATATATATATATATATATATAAGAGAGATTGATTCCAGCATTATTCTCTAGTATTTTGGGGGGAGAAGAGTCTTTGACGGCTCTTCGTGTCCCGTGCGTTACGATAAGAAGAGATTAGTCCTCGAATTTGGTTCCTTCTACACTTCGCTTTTAATTACGAAAGTACCACGAATCTTCGTTACACAGTGCGAAAAAGAAAAGAAATGAAAACACCCATGCAGGTCCTGCAAGTTCATTAACTTGGTCAACCCACTCCACGCGTCATTCACCATCTATATATATTATATAACCTTTCCCTCTTACTCTTCCCATTTCAAAATCCACTTTTCATTTTTTCTTTTTGTTGTCCTTTTTATTTTTGGCTCTCATCTTCTTCATTTTTTCATGCCATCCATCGATAGACTTAAGATTACGGACATATATAAATATATAAACAAATATATATATACAACAGTATATGATCATGATGGATAAGGTAACGCAGTATGGGCGTGTGTTTGATCACTTTGATGAAGATGGAGATGGGAGGATATCGCCAAAGGAGCTGCGGCAATGTGTGCAGGCGATGGGCGGGGAGATGACGGAGGAGGAGGCGGAGGCAGCGGTGGAGTATTTGGACGCCGACGGAGATGGGCTGGTGGGATTGGATGATTTTTTTAGGTTTGTGGAGGGAGGGAAGGAGGAGGAGAAAGTGATTGACTTGAGAGAGGCGTTTAAGATGTATGAGATGGAAGGAAGTGGGTGTATCACTCCCAAAAGTCTCAAGAGGATGCTTAGCAGATTAGGTCAGTCCAGAAGTATAGATGAATGTCGAGTTATAATATCTAGATTTGATCTAAACGGTGATGGGGTCCTTACTTTTGATGAATTTAAGGTCATGATGTTATGACCTTAATTTACTTCGTTTCCCAATATTCTCTTCTTTCGTTGGTATTCCTTCTTGAGTGGTTATAGATATTAGGTTACATATCTACCTTCTTCGTGTAGCTGAAAAATGTGTAAATGTGGACCTAATACCTATCAACGGAGTTTTGATCTGTTTTCTCGCCATTTATTATGGAGTGATTAATTAGATTATGGATCTTTTTCTTCAGTTGTTTCCCCTTCCTATATATGCAGTTATAGATTTTTTGTTATCTCCCTCTTTCCGCGTCTCTGTTATTCTAATTCATTGTACTGTACTGATTCAGTCATTGAGATTTTATATGGTGACCCCACGCCATGCATGAAATTGCGAGTATAATTTATCTTAATATATAACTTATGCTAATCTACATATAGTATACGCGGAATCCACGTCATGGCGAACGGTTCAATGCTACTTGCTATATTTAATGACATGGGCATGCCTTAAGAAAAATATACAGGAGGTTCATTCGTGATTGGTGGGCTCATATTTTACGAAGTACATAATATTTATGCCCCATCTCATCACCATAACAACAACCATATTTGGACGATTTATTGGCTTGTCAAAAAAATACTCCGCACCTAGATGTTACTTTTGAAGAATGCACGTAGAGAGGCTGAATAGGTATCTATGCCAAACAAATAAAATGCGAGTTTAAAACTGAGTTTCTGAAATATTTGTGCAACAACTAAATTACTGAGTAGAATGATGGAGAATTTTCAGAGAGCAAATCAATAAGTGAACTTAACAGAGAAAACAAAAACACTAAAACAATTAACTTCAAAAAAAAATCAGCAGTTATAAAGAGTCAGTTAAGCAGCGGAGAGTACGTAGAAAATTGAAGAAGGCAGAGAGAAACATCACGAGATTTATTATGATTTGGCCAATTGCTGGCTTTAAAGACTTTATGATAATAAAATTTAATTCAGATTTATCTAAAAACTCATCTTATTTAGTAGTCTAATGAGTTAAGTGTTAATTCATCTGCGTTTTGACTTTAATAATAAAAACCATACTTATTTGCGTACGTTCAGATGAGATAATGTGTTAAATGGCAAATTAGTTAATAGGTAAAAGGCAAAAGAGTTATGATCTTTTCATAAATTAAGTATATACAAAAAAGTTTTAGTTGCTGAATTAAAAACCATATGTTTTGTAAGTATATTATTTATTAATAAAAATTTTTTTTTAAGTGTTTTAAAGAATTAGACGTAGGTCAAAAGAGATCAAACTAAGATAAATTATTGTGTGTTTTATTCTCTTACATTTGCTGATCTTACTTCCTCTAATTTATAAAGACCTTGTTTAAATTCATATTTGCATAAGTAATTATAGTCGCATTCACAATTGTTAATTGTTTCTCTTCTTCGTACTGCTTCATATTCTCGTTGAAATAATAAATTCTTTATTATAACGATTGATTTAATCTATTCCTGTACATTAGTTTTCTACTTTTAGTATATTGATATGGAAGATCATTGGTTCTTTATTTTTGAGAAAATATTAAAATTACATTTTTTATACTACACACTTATTCACCCATAGGTGTGTTTATCATTTACTTTCAGTCTCCTTGATCTACAAGGAATTTTTTTGGTTAACTGACATTGGCAACCTTGAGTCTTGTAGCTTCATGTGTAGCAGTTTGATTTTCTGGTTAAGCTTGCACCATGCCAGCAGGGGATCTGTTTTGCATTCTAACCAATTTCGACCTTGTGACTGCTTCAGTGTTTTCTTACTGCACCTTTTGCCATTTTTCGAATTTTGTAGTCAACAGATCTTCCCTATCATTTGTTGCTTGTTTAGTTCTAACCCAGTAGATTTTCTTTTCTTTTTTGTTTAATCAAATTTACTTATCAAAGATGATTCTTCAAAGTGTTAAAGGATAATTGAGACAGTGATTAAATTTTAATAAACAGTCAACTCATGCTTTTTGAAAATAATTTTAAGGGTTTTGTTATAAAAATATTTTAAGTCAAATGTGAAATCTTGAAGCCAACAACTCTAAAGTTTACGGATTCATCAAAATGGAAAAATAAGTTAAATGAATAAAAAATTAAAAATTGATGCAGAGGGGTGGAGCATTCAAGTGCTAGATATCCCTAGTCCTTAGATAGGGCCTGGCATTGCAAGCAACCCATCCAAAAATTATACAAACCCTTAAATATATGTGTGTATATATATATATATATAAGGGCCTGGCATTGCAAGCAACCATCCAAAAATTATACAAACCCTTAAATATATGTGTGTGTATATATATATATATATATACACACACACACACATAAGGACTAGGACGCTCGACCTCTCTATAAAAAGGTCCTAAAAAATTAACATTTGCATTTAAAAATTGTTTTTTCATAGCCTAATTCATAAGATATTATTTATGTTTAACACCTGCGTATGCCTATGCTTTTTTTTTTTTTGGGATGAAATTCTCCATGTCCATGGAAACAACTTCCCAAGGATCCTCATTCTTTTCTATGCAAATTGTAAACTAATTAACCGTCAGCTGCTGAAAAGACGCTATTATTTAATTGTGTAAAATTAAGAGAGAGTATGTACTGAATTTTATAAATCACGAAGCAAAGCATATAAATAGACCGCTAAATTTAACAAATTACAATTAAGTTTATTTATATAATTTAGACTTTTAGACTATACATTTAAACACTATAGGCAAAAATGTTAAGTATAAAATTCTAAGGCAAATGCTGATCTAATAAAATCAATATATATACTACCTCCAATTATATATATTAAAGACAAATAATTAATTTATGAGAATTAACAAAATTGATTAAAAGTAATTAATCTTTTTAATTTTGCCTCAAATAAAAATTATCTTTAAAAAATATCCTTATTTAATATGTGTTCTTTTTTTTTAATTAATTATAGTTACTATTTATAATTTGAAAAACTTATTTAATGAATGGTATAATTGAAATATTATAATTAATATACCAGGCATTGGTGATTTATTTATTATATTTTAAATTAAATCAAACCCTAAAAAAATCTCTTATATATGAAATTGGAGGTAATATTTTTTAAAGCCGTCACATCTTTGGTAAGGAAAATGTTTTTACCAAAAAACACCTACTATATATATAGAAGCATCTATTTCCAGACAAATGTATTCTTGCTTTCTTTTCTATGTTTTAAGACAATATTAATTAATTGTATTCCTTTGTGGAATTATTAGACTAGTAGAACACTACTGCATTTTAAGTAACTCACAGACATTATTATTAAACTTACGAGCTAATTTTCTAAGTTTATCAAATTTAAGTTTTTACTTAATAAAATCGTATCAATTCGCTTGTAAATTTGAACTCAATACAAATTTAATTTAATTCATTTTTTATTCAAATAAACTTGATTAACTCAATATTTTTTAACTTGAATTTGACAAGTTACTATATAATTGAGTCAAATTGAATTTAAAAAAGATAAACATTCTTAAATTTAATACAATTCAATAAAAAAAGATACAAAAATAATACTTATGTATGAATTTGACTAAAATTTTTATATTAAAAAATATGAATTATAAAATATAAATAATTTCTTTTTAAAAAATTAGTACAATTTGAATTATATTTAAATGAATTTCATTTTGCATATTGTATTATATATATAATTATTAATAAATCTAAACTCTTATGAGTTTACATTACAATTTTTTTTCTTATAAGTTTACTTAAACTCAAGAATTTAACAATTTTGCTTATAGATGCTCTAATTACAAATAGTGGAATGGACAATGGAGGTGGACTAAAGGGGCATGGATGTTCTGTAGTCACTTGGTTAATTATAAAAGATGCAGTCACACATATTAAGTTATTTGATTGACATATATTTACATATGTATTTTTTTTAAAGAAAATTAATTTTGAGGATAAAAATTTTATTTGTAGAAGAAAATTTTAATTTCAAGGATAAAAAGTTTTAACTATAAAAAAATTATGCTTTAAAAATTTTAATTGTATAAACAAATTTGAAATGAGGACAAAAATTTTTGATCCATTAGATCTTTATAATAATATCAAAATTGAACAATAAATATTTTTAACTTATAGTCATAAAATGTAATTTAAAAAAAATTAATTGCAAGAACAATAACAAACAAGAATTAAAAAAAAACAAAGTGTACAATAAAAAAATTAAGTTTTACAATATGAAATGTAATTTTTTTTCACAAATAAAATTTTTATTCTTACAATTAGAATTTGTTATCTCTAAAAAAAATAATGTGGACACAATAGCTTAAGATGTGTGACTACGCCTTCTACAATCATTTTCATGACCGTGGAGGGTCCATATGCAACACTAAAGAATAAGAGTTATCATTTGAAAAGAAACTTTAGGCTCATCTTAGAAGCATATGATCAAATTCCTTTGGTGCATGGATTCTTTTCAATGCAGGAGAGAATTATATTTGAAAAGAGAAAGAGGCATAAGAAAGTGGAGCTCACATCCCACCCATGTCTCTTTCACTCTCCAATATTTTTTTTCTTAAACTAAAAATAATCTATTGGCGTGTCTTTGGGGTCTTATAACCTCCGGTAGGGGTGAACAAAACCGAACCAAACCATTCAAACTGAACCAAACCGAACCAAACTAATAAAAACCGATTAACAAATGGTTTGGTTTGATTTTTTTAAATCTAAAACCGATTAATTCGGTTCGGTTGTCGGTTCATGTCATGTTTGGTTCGGTTAAACCGAACCAAATCGACAAGTTGCCTATACTATTTTATTATAAAATATTACTCTTATTTTATTTTATTTTTTTTTACTTTTCAAAATTTTTTGTCAATTTATGAGTGTTTTCTAGACTAAAAATAAAAATAAAAATAATAAATTATAAATACATTATTATTAGTTAAAATTTAATAAGATGCATAATATTAGAAATTAAATTTTATATATTGTAAAGAATAAAATCCTAAAAAAATATTTTTGACCAAAAAAACATGAACCAAAACGGACCAAACTACACAAAAAACGAACCAAACCGATTAGAATTCAAAAATAAAAAGGTCCAAAAAATTGTTGAACCGACCAGGTTGGTTCGATTTGATTTTAGTCTAAAACCGAACCAAACCGAACATATGAACACCTCTACCCCCAGTACGTAGATCGCAGTAACCGTCTATTTCTATGGCATTTGTAGTACCAATTTTGCCATATATAGGCATGTCAAATAATAGCTTGCTTATTTGACTTTTCTCACCTCAGCCATAGCTGATGGCTCAGGCTCCTGACTCGTGAGAGGCCTTTGGTCTGTAGCGAAATTTGCAGGTTCCCAATGATATGATCTCTTTTGGCCACACAAATTTCATTTATGACATTCAATCATTTGTGATTGTTATTTTCAAATACATGCATGTTGTTCCTCTTAAGCTACGAACCATTAGTAGATTTGGTCCACATTATCAGCAAAATATGCCCTCGACACTTGATGCTGTGAAATTGATTGCTTAAATTATGACAGCAGCTAAAAATAAAGCTCAAACGCTGCCGTGATTAACAAGATTCTTTGCATTGAAATACCATACCTTTAGTTTACCACTTTACCTAATTCATTATTTATAAAATATTACCCATAGAAGTTTAATTTTAAAAATATTGAACTCATTGACAACCCCTGTTAGCTTGCAAACTTGATCATACGCCATTATATATAAAAAAAAATTTCCCACATAACTAATCTGCTGCATTCAAATCATTATATATTAGTTGGGTATTCTAGTCTCCGTAGAGCTTTAACTGAAAATTTTGAACTGAATCAGTCAAAATAGCTGTGTCTGCAATGAAGCATAGTGACAATCAGAGGCCCAAAATCTCAGAAGGAAGAAAAACATGGAGTAAGTAGAAAACTGCCTTGTTTGTCTCTTATTCTGATCAGTTTCAATATAATTACATATACAATAGAACAACATATTTAATTAAGAGGGCCAAGAGATTAGGAACAAAGATATTGAATTTAATTACCAGAACAGAGACTAGGTTCACGGTTTTGCTACCGCTTTCACCAGAGGCTTGCAAGAGCTTTCAGACATCAACATGTGGTCTTCTTCTGGTAGTTCCTCCACCAGTCTCGATAGCTTCTCCACAACTTCCCCTGCACTTGGCCTCATACTACAATCTTCCTCCACACAAGCTCTAGCAATATTCGCCACTGTTACTGCTGCATCAAATGAATAATTCTCACCTAATGCCCTGTCCATCCACCCCCTCAGTTCTTCTACATTTTCTGGCTTCAAAACATACTTTATTTTATCTGTAAGCCAAAAGCTTCCTTTCCCCATCTCATTGGGTCTGCTTATAGGTGTCTGACCAGACAAGACTTCCAGCAAAACCACCCCATAAGCAAAAATATCAACACTTGGAGAAGTTATGCCTTGGTGTGCATATTCTGGTGCCAAATAACCAAGACTCCAAGAGGCAGGGTTGGTTGAGTAGAAATTTGGATCTTCTGTGTCGTTCTCAATACACCCTGCCATCCCAAAATTGCCTATCGTGGCACCAAATTCTTCGTCTAGAAAGATATTCCTGCTCTTTATATTTCTATGGACATACCTTGGGTTCATGACGTGGTGCATGTACTGCAGGGCCATGGCCACGTCAAGGCAGATCCTGAGCCTTTGGTTCCATGTGAGGAAGCAATAGCAGGAAGATATGAACTCGTTCTTTATGGCCAACCCACCATGAAGCCAGTCTTTCAAAGACCCGTTTTTTGCATACTCGAAAACCAGATATGACTCGGGACCTTCTGTTAAACACGTTCCGAGCATCCTAAGAATGTTGGGGTGGTGGTGGATTGTGTTATGGAAGAGCCCAAGATCGATTTTTAACACCGTTTCTGTGTTTGCTTTTTTGATTGCCATGTTCTTCCCTTTTAGACGCCCGTGAAATACAGATCCCTCGATATGATTGCTTGAGCTGAAATCCTCCGTTGCTTTTCTGAGGTCCTCAATAGTGTATGTCTCCAGCAGCATCTTACGAGGAGTGGTGTCGATGATTTTCCCATCCTGGGATCCCTCGAACGAAACTTTCTTATCGCTGGTGGCTCTTACGCTTAGATTAAGATGTTGTAGCTCCAAATCGCTTCTTTTGGCTGATTTCTCTTTCTTCTCGTTCTTCAATCTAATCACGATGAAAGCTGCAAGAAAAGCAATGCAGAGTCCAACTGCAACCCCACCTAGCCCTATGTACAATTCAGTCTTCCACATTTTGGGCTTCTTGGGTAATGGATTAATTACTGGGATGTTGCTTGATGGATTACCCGAATTGGGTTCGCTGGGTTTAGCTAGAGAACCAAGAACAGGCTCACCATTGAGTGGGATCAGAAGAGATGTAAAAGGTGTGAGCTTAGCAGGTTTAAGTTCTTTTGAGGGTATGTTATTTGCGGAGATTATTGCATCTGCGGTGGTATTAAACTTTGATGCCAAATTGAAGATTGTATCGCCTTCACTCACAGGGTAAGAAATCAAAAGCTTTGGCTCTGGAATAACTCTAGATGAAAAGGGGCATGCACATCTCAGTGGGATCAGCAATCTGGTTTTATCATCGAGATCCCAAGGTGACACACCTGGATTCGTATTACTAATAGCGATGCAGGTTGTCAAGCCCTCCAGCGATTGAGCAATACCATAAAAGCTCTCACCTTTAATGGTAATTTTGGTTATTTCAGCGCCAAAGAAGCCACCTTTGCATTTGCAGTCCATTGGTATTAGCAGAGGTTGTTTCTGGGAAAGAAACTCTGTTTCCGCAGAAAACCCATTTGCATCTGCAATCACATACCGATTAATTCCCAAGTAAAAGCTCAAGTTGAAGAGAGATGAGTAGTATGAATTGGTGCGGAAAACTGCAAATGTTCCACATTGTGATTCATTTCCAGTGCAACGGTAGCCAGAGGCCTCTGGGGATGTAGTGTCGCAGCTAATCAGCTCTTCTCCGAGCGAGGAGACAAATAGGCATAACAAAAAGACCAAAGCTCTCAGGTGGTGAAGCTTAGTGATCATTTCTGATATTATGCCCAGGACCACTCAGCTCTAACCTGGAATGGCCTATAAAATATGAAAGGCTTCCTCTCTCTCACTCTTGGAGCGTGAACATTTCGGATCTATACAAAAACTAGTTAAGAACATCACAGAACTTTTCAAATCTGTACAGAGACAGGGTTCTTGGGGATCACAAAGTTTAATTTGACTCTGATTTCTTCTTCAACAAATGTGAGGCCATGTATCCCAAATCCCCAGCTTCACTTGCCAGTGATTATGAGCAGCAAACACTCTTAACTACTTTAGAGGCTCTTCGGGCTTAAAACCTGCCTTTATATGCGTCTACTTGTACATGTGAGGATGTCATTGTTTTGCTTATCACACATATGATTTTTTATGTATCGAGAAAGGCTATCAAATCAAGGGATTGATTCATTTAATAAGTGAGTGCATGTAGACCATCAATAATATTTAAAAGTGCTTAGTTTTTTAAAGCATTCTAAGAGTAACATGCGTGGTGAGTGAGTGAGATGGGGATTAGAGGGCCTACAGGGAGAAGAGGACTAAAGAGTCAATTGTCCAAGCATATAGCTTGTGACAAGTATATTTGTACAGAGTGTAAATATTCTTTAATGCTCAGGATTGGAGCTAGGGGAAGAAGTGGTCCCTCACGGTTTTTATAAACTATTTGATACGAACACGAGGATCCTATGACACTGCATTTGACTGATTTCAGCATCTACAAAAAAATATCTAGTGAATTGTCCTTCTTCTGTTTGTATGACTATGTAGGACTATAAATAAATCTTTGATCTAACACTCATTATCTCCTGATTATTCTGCACTTGCTTAGAGGGCTATCTAACTTATGCGGACTAATTTAAGGATAACTGTTACCAATAGTTTAAAAACTGTAATTGTGACAAAATGATACAAAGTTTTAGTACCTTTATTATGCATAAGAGATTGCAAATCCCTCTGCCTATATCTCGCTTATTTAGCAACAATTTATGAACAACGTAGAACAGAACGACGTGTACGGCCATGGCTGAAAACAAGATGCATCATTGGCCACACCTCCTAGTTTTGCAGTGAAGATAAGAATCTTTATTGTTTTTCATTCTCCTATCTAATGTCCACATTGCGTCTCCCATCAATGCAAAAGAAGCCTACAAGGAAAGCACTAGGGCTCCAAGTACATAAAACTTTGCATATAAAAGCAAAAATCTGGCTTGACTTTCCAAGGAAGAAAGATGAAGGCAGCAGACAAGAGAATATAATGTGTGAAGCAGTGTAGATCGAAATGATGAAGGAGTAGAAAGTATGGGCTCAAAAAGAGACAAACAGAAGAATAAACAGTGCATTTATACGTTAATGCTAAGGCATGAAAGTAAGGGTATAGATGGCAGGTCACCTTTCACATTGGCCATTGAAAAGAAACCACCCACCGCCCATGCCAAGCCCTTTAGCCTTATCTGTGGAAGCAAATTGTTTGCTTGCTTGCTCATCCTTTTCATTTTAGGCATGTTGTTATTATTAGATATCAATAGCTGTACGTAAAAACAAAATTTTCTTGCATTGGAATCAGGTTATATGAACGGAGATAGTTCATTTTCTTTTCATAAATTATACTTCTTTCATTGAGATTTGAGAGCATTGAGATTGAGATATACTCAGGGAACGTACATAAAATGATATTAGTAGCATGCGAATTTTTTTAAGCATGAATTAGGTTGAAGACATTGAATAGGTAAAGGAGGGGATGAGTTTATGATCAGAAATTTCATTGTGACTGGTGCCACGAGATCGCTTTACAAACACTCAGCGGAAATCTGGTGGATTACTTAGCCTACATCCACAGAACCATCCTTTTCGTAACTTTATGTCTGTATGCTTCCCTTGGATTCAGTGAAGTTAAAAGTAGAGAAGATAAAACCAGATTTCATGCGTTTTACCCTTTTTTTTTTTGGGTATTCCCCTTCACTGTTTTTGTTCTTTTCTAATATCAAGAACGTTCAGAACAAGGGAAAGAAAAGTTGTGGGTTTTGATTAGTTAATCAGACGAGGAACAAGCTTTTAAAAAAGAAAACATCACCAAGTGGTTGTCATCATATCGAGTTCCCGGGCACTAGACAATTCAGCAGAAATCCATTGTGTCATTCATAGCACAAGTACCCAAAGCGCTCTCTCTGATCTCTCACCAAAACTTTTTCGAACAACCTATCATTATTAATGCTGTTCAAATACTACGTTCTATCACTTATAGTAAAGATGAAATGAAGATGAAGATATTATTATTATTTTGGCTAAAATCGATGATATCGTCTCCCTTTCCTTTTGCTTGACAGGCATTCGTCGAACCCAAAAGTTGCTCAGAAACTCGTACATACCATGGGAGGAGGGAGAGTAAAATGGAACTACATCAATCTGAACACTAACTCCCGCAACAGAATTGGACCCAGAAAACGATAATATTAGTTTTAATTTAGTCTCAATAACTTAGTTTTTCTCATTTAATTTTTAAGCTTTCAATTTGACAATAATTCTATCCTTCGTCCGGCTTGTTAATTGCAGTAAAAAAGCATCTTTAAATAGAGTCTTAGTAGTTCTACTCCAAATTGAATGCCAATCATTTTTCTTGAGATGACGTCCAGAGTGACTTCACCGTAAAAACAACTTTTGAGCTGAAAGCATGCTTATTATAGGATCCGAGTATTGGTGGTGAAAGAACATAATAAGGCGTGTACATGCACGTGAGAACACATGCTGGCCGCTGTTCTTTTTAAACAGAAAATTGAGAATTGGACAGGCCTTAACCCAATCCTGAGAAACATTTCAAAAGTCGTGTTTCCAAAGAGTGAAAGGGTATCACCAAATATAATAGTTTAATAAAGAATCGACAGGGGGAATTTTTTTTTTTTGGTTGGGGAGAAGGGGGGAGGGGGAGTGGCTGGATTCGGTTAATGAGAATGATTTAGCACAAACATGAGCTCAATGGAAAAATATAGAATATATAGAATAAATTCCGCATCCATCCATTCAAGAGATTCGTGTATACTACAGTCCATGTGCCAACGTGTGCTATTCAGACAAGCGGCATTGGTACATTAGAAACAAATCCAAACAAGAAATTGATATTCTCATGGAACATTAATCAATCAAATGTAAATTATTTACTCCGGTTTGATATAGATGATCTTGGTGACAGCAATTGTCGTATCCAATTACAACCAAGATTATCACTTGACATCAAATTGTAAAATATGCCTCTATATACTCCATAAAGCGCACAGTGGATGCCGTAACGCTAACAAACCACTTCTCTTTTATTTAACACATCAAAATGTTAGCACATTAAGCAGATTGAAGAATAAACTGTATACGTGAAGCTGTGAAGTGTAACTCGACTTGTAATGATGAATCTTTCCTGTGTTTTGTCAACTTGTTTGCTGAGCTTTCTCAACACTCTTCCTCATAAAGGATATTACTTGAGCTGGCTCAGGGGCTCCAAATACCGAACTTCCTGCAACAATGCAGTTTGCTCCTGCAGATGCGGCCGTATCAATGGTCGAAGGACCCAATCCACCGTCAACCTGCACTTGAAAATAAACATGTCCAGAACTTCAGATCACTGCAATAATATTACCACTTGTATGCATGAGCATGCAAACAGAAAGATTTCATCTTCATGAATAGAAGAACTGACAACATTAAGAATAGCATAAAGGAAAATATTATGGGAAACCTCTAAGGATAAGCTAAAAGTAAATAGAGCAGAGGGAATAAAAAGTAACTAAGAGTAAGAAGTCAACGGTGCTTCCAGAGTCATAAAAGAACAGGTGAGAACATAACAAAGCATAAAATGTGAAAGATTTAACATATTCAAGAATCAATTAAGCCCTGCTCTATATATAAAGCCATGAATAACAAGCAATCAATTTGATGGAAAATAAGTTGCAGCCAAGAAATTAACAGGCTGACATACCTCTATATTAATTGATGGATACTTCTGCCTTAGCAGCCGTACCTGGTTTTCAGAAAGAAAACAATTAACCAAAAAATAGGTACAAGTTAAATAATCAACAACAGTTGTCAGTCAAAGAAGACCTAACTCAACATAAAGAGTAAAAAAGAATAATAATACCTTATCCATCATCTCAGGCATAAATTTCTGTCCTCCAAATCCAGGTTCTACAGTCATCACAAGGACCAATTCCACAGGATTTTCTGCTTCAACCTGTGAACTGAATATAGATAAATAAAACAAAAACAAGAAGCATCCTATTAAGACTACAATCCTCTAGCCAGACATTGTGTTTATCCTCAACTTCAAGGCTAGGCACTACATACAAGACTCAGGACACGCTCAAAAGGTTGATATCATCATACTCTATTTCCTCCATAAACATAAAATCCAGCAATACATATATGACCAAATGAGAACCCCCCCCCCCCCCCCAACACAAAGGAAGTCATACCAGAGGATAAATCTCTTCAATCGGTGTCCCAGGCTTTAATGCCACACCAGGCGTCATGCCCCCAGACTTTATTCTTTGGACAAGTTCTGGCCAATTATCTGTCCACAAGAACAACTTTTGAGCATGCAGAAAAGGATATAATATAATAAATGTCGCCTGTAGAAAACAGCAGACCATGAAAATAAGTAAAGGGAGTATAAAGGGTACCAACCTTTAGATGTCTCTATATGAAATGTAAAACCAGAAGCACCAGCCCTTCTCAAAGGTTCAACATAATCAAGAGGATTTGTGACCATCAGGTGGCAGTCCAGATATGCCCTGTATCAATTAAAGACAAATAATTAAAATAAAGTGTATCTTAACAATAGGTAAAATATCCATTGTAGAAAACTTTGATCAAAGAAGCAGCAAAGATATTACTTTGTGTGCTTTCGTAAGCTTTCAATGACTGGAGCACCAATGGTTAGATTGGGGACAAAGTGCCTGCATGTGAGAGAGGAACAAAGGGGAAAGCCAGAAGGGCCAAATTAACTAAAATTAAGGTAAACTTAACAAAAAATAAAATAAAGTTCAAGACATGCTACTCAATCATCCTTAGTTACCAAGTCAAGTTGATAAGAGTAATTTCCATTTGCATGAAACTAATACTGAATATAACTAAGAATATAAACATAACCCTATATATAAAATACTGAGTGACGAGCATGATAAAATACTGCAATTGCAAATCTTCAAGAATGGCTAACGACTTCCCTATTGTAAAATGAGTCTATTGACTATTGAGTATGAAATTTTATTTGAATGAACTAACAAGTGCACTGTTAAGGCTCTAAGCAAATAAGTTTAATGAAACCCAAGTTCATAACAAATTGACAAAAGCAAATACTAGAAACCACCTAAAATTGGACTATCATCAGCAAAACAACATTTCTTTTTCTTCACTTTTTACTCCTTTTAATGAAAAAGACCTCCAATCATAATTTGATAGATAGGAAACTCAAGACCTCCCTCATCTGCATCTTGCGACAATGTTAGAGGCAAGCACATATATATTTTATTACTTCCTGGGCGGCAAAACTTAAACTATAATCAGATAAAAAGAAGTACAACCAATAATTATTATAAGACGCTAGATCAGCAAGAACAAGGAGAAAAACAATGTTTTCTACTCAAAGCATAGATAACAAAACAGTGAAAGGAAGTAAATGTGATAGTCAAGAAAAACAAGGAAAAAGCACAACGGATTAACAGAAATACAACTTGAAATCCAGTTGATGCGGATGTAATGACAACCCAGACACCTACCCATCCTGCAAATGAACCAAAATGAGAAAAAGGGCAGTATCAGGAATCTTGATTAATAATAAAAAATAAGATGTGTAGACACATCAATATTTATGTCATAACAGATAACACGCACCCATTTGTTAACCCTTTGTCAACTGAACCATTTTATCCACGATATGGACAGTAGGCTTGCTGCTAACTAGTTAATGAACCATACCAGAAATTTAACTAGAGCTGGCTCCTCTTCAAATAGATTTTTTCCATACTGGATTTTGTTGTAATATATTTTGAATGAAACGTCAACATGTGATAAAATGCGGAAAGAACCCGGTTTTTTATTTTTTATTTTTTTCTTTTCGGTCGAAATTTATGCCATCAGCAATTTATTTTTCTTGTCTACAAATATTTCCACCATTCCATGGAAAATACCGTAAAGAACGCAGCATCGACACTATAAGTCGAAGAATACAAGATATGGATAAAATAAAATACTTCTCTTGCTTCAATAAGTTTCTGATAAAAAGCCTAAATTTCGAACATACAATAAATTTTTGTTCTTGGATGAACCATTAAATTAGGCGAAAACAAACAAAACCATGGAGTCAAATGAATAAGTGAGCAACTGAAGCTCAGAAAGCATACCATAATGTCCATGTGGAGCCAATCGGCGCCGTAGTTGATCATGCGGTGAGCCTCGGAAGCTAAATTAGCAAAATCCGATGATAGCATGGAAGGTGCTATTTTGGGTGTCACTCCCATGACTGCACTAGACTCTTAGATTTCTTAATTTCCCAGAATTCTAGATTGAAGATCGGAGACAATGCGATAAACCTGCGCTTGTCTGCTTAGTTCGGGGGAGTTGGTGAATTGGGCGAACCGCACCCAACAGAGGAAGCTTCCAATTAGCAAAGCGTTAGCCGGGCTAGGGTGACAACTGACTAGCCTTTAAACGGTGTCGTTTAAGCTTTGCCTGTTTAGATTGCCGTTTGTAGTCCAAAAACCGTGAGTTTAAATGGCTTATTACACACGCACTGATCGCGTGTCATTTGTCGACGTGGTGGATTTGTCAGCAATTTTTGGTATCTTTATTATTAAATTTTTTTAATCAAAATATAATAAATATACAATTTTTTAATAATAATATAATATACATATAATTTAATAATAAATTATATAATTATTTAATAACATAGGTTTTTCAAAAAAACCTATGTTATTTTTTAAATTAGATTAAGACATGAATTCTTAAGCAGCCAATGTTAGTTGTATGAAAGGAACCAAACCAGAACTTTGGTTAAAACGAGCTCTTTTTGCACAATTAAAAATGGGCAAATACCCTTACTAGATGAATGAGCAGATCAGCGGACAACCTGGAAGTAGAGGGACAAAGAGAATGTGTATGCTTGGATTGGGCTGGAAAGCACATCCTTTTTGGATTGTGCTGCGAAATGGTGGATTTTCCGGACAACTTGGCGGTTTATAGTTGACCCAATAAGAAAACACAATTTTGTTGCAGTTGTTGGCCGAATAAACGTTGTTCTGTTGTTAGTTGTTACTCTTTTTTTTTTTTTGGGGTGGAGGGGGTGTGGTGAGAATTAGTTTCCGATCATGGGCAATGTTATAGTTCAAAATAAGACAGTCCTGCGAATGATCAGTGAATAGGTGATTTGTTAAAAATTTATTGTAATATATGATTTTAAAACATTTATTTTGACAATTGTAAAATTCAAACCTGTAAACACACTTTTAATAATTATTAAATGTAAAATTATCGTTTTCATAATTAAATAATTTTTTTACGTGGATGTATGAATTAGTTCAAAGATGCTTTTATTATACAAAATTAAGACAGAAAATCAACGCCATTGATTTAATTAGCCAAATGGCTGCTTTAATGCAAAAATATTTTTTTAATACACGATGAACAATTTTTTCCATTTTGGATAAAGACAGTTTTATTTGAAACGCGAGAGAAAATGGTGAGAGTGAAAATTGTGGCGCAGAGGATGCCGACTAACGGTGTCACTTTCAAAGGGCAAGCCAATCTTACTCCCATGGATTGTCAAAATTCGTTGGTTTAAGGGTTTGATTAGACCAGATGGGAAAGCGCGGACAGGATGGAAGCACGTGGCGCCCCATTGGCATACGTCTCCCACCCCGGCCTAGCGTTGGCCCCACTCTTTTGTTTTGACCGAAATAGAGGTGCTTGGCCGTCCTAATTTCTAAATTTCATATTTTTTTAATAGTAATCATTTTTTTAAATTAGTAGTTAAAAAATTATTTTTATTTTATATTCTATATTTTTT
>JAIUCV010002559.1:0-44886 GCA_026724425.1 Erythrophleum ivorense
GATGACAGAAATTAATAAGAAAAACTCAGGAAGGAGCTAAACATGCAGTAGTTACCAAATAGGGAGAAACAAAAAGCAAATGAAAGATTCAAGAAAAAATGAGACAATTTAGTTTTTGTCAGAGTAATTCATGTTGAATAAAAACTTGTGAAAACAATTTTTTTTTTCAACGGTAAATCGAGGCCGCCATCATAATGCTTGGTTTTTAAAACCAACAACAAAGTGAGGAAGACAGCTAGGCTTGCCTCAACTTTTCTTGTCCTTCATGCTAGAAAAAACAACTTGAGCGACTGCACAATATTCGATATGAAGGTTATGCAACGAATACATGAAAATTCCCCACCAAGAGTAACAAATATCACAATTTCGGCGTGTCGCATAAGTCATAACATCTTTTGGTAAGCTATTATACCCAACAAGAATGCCATACCAAAACAGAGTCTGCGACCTCAATTTCCTCTTTCTTCATCCAAAATAACTTCAAAGACAATCCCAAAGTCTAATGGGCCAAGAGTTTCATCGAACTTCTTTCATTTCATTCAAACCAAATATTTCATTACGCCAACCATTACAAATGTCTACTGAATCTCACACTAATATTCAGGTAAACCCGCTTCTCAGTGTAAATACCTCAATTTAAAATTATAGAAGGTTTGAGCAGCTAACTGGCACCCAAAGAAGGAAAAGAGAAAAGGAAATAATTCTCAACTCCAGCTTCTTAAACAAGCTAAAATAAAAATATGCGAATAGTTATGCAGTACAGACACATGGTCAGACAACAAAATACCTAGATCGAGACCACTGTCTTCCATTGGTCTACCGGGCATTTAGCTAAGCCAACAAAATAAGGCACTTAAACAACCAACAGGTATGCAAGAAAAGTATGCTGGGATCTATCCACACAGCCTACAAAAGAGTGAACAAAATGTCTTGTCTATTTACTAGCTTACAAATTTTTTGAACCACAATCCCAAAAAATTGCAGGTTCAAGAAAGCACCCTTCTGAAGGCCATAAAGTCAAAGGTCATTGCGGGTCCAAATTAGTGCAACAAACCACCTGGGCTAGATCAGTTTACATTATCACCCCATTTTCAAGCTTTTAAAAAACTTCATTAAGGGATTGTACCAAACAATCAAGAAAACCATATTTGTCTCATTCATAAATAATTTGCTACTTAATCATATTCCTGAGATTAACATTTAAATTACTAAGAACACTCCTTCCCACAAGTTGCATATCATCTTAGCTAGGACTTCCATAGCCATTGTGAACAAAGTTGGGGACCCCCTTTAACCCCTTACCATACTGCTCTCTAACCTACAAGCATTAATTTTTGTTAGTCATAATCAATTCAGAAATGTAAGGTTATGTGCCAAGGATCAATTGGTCATTCAAATACATTGCGATCTACAGATTTAACAAAATGTAAGGTTATGTGCCAAGGATCAATTGATCATTCCAATACATTGTCATGTACAGATTTAACAAAGGACTTTGACTATCTTAATAATAAAGTTACCATCAGATGTAGTCAAATTTCCTTACTGTACAGTGTCCAATCAATGAATAGGTATAAATATTGAACCAAGAAAGGATAGGGTAACGGGAGAACTGGAAGACCCGGGGGGGGGGGGGGGGGGAGAGATATATCAGGAAGAGGAATTGATAACTTTCACTCAACTGAATTGAACATAAACATAGTGCTACAATTACATGTCATTGGAATTGTCAGTGATATACATGCATTTCTCAATAATAGAAGAGATACCTTACTCTGATACATCCGCATGGTCAACACAAGGGTGTCACGCATTCTACAAAATAAAGGGTAATGCACACCGTTAATTATCTCTGTAACATAAACTGCTTTTCAAATGTATACTTGTTACACACGCTTTAGGGACACAATTCTTTCCCAAGAGAAATTTAGCACAGCAATACCAGAGGAAAATTTAAGAAAGAACAAAAATTTACTCAAAATAAATTATTTAGAAGGAAGTGTATAAGAACCATCAACTACACAAGGATAAAGAATGAGGGGAAGAGAACTATGAACGTATGTTCCCATTACATAATAACAGAAAATTTAACCCCAAGTATTTTATGGATAATAGTAGAGTACAGTAACAAGTAACAGCTAATAGGAGCTTTTGCCTCTCAACTCTCGTCACTAGAAGCTAGGCTTCATTCAGGCATTTGAAAATGTATATTTGGAGTGAGTGAGACCAATGATATCTTGCCAAAACTATATTACAATAACAACAACATGCATTTTCTCACTAGGTAGGGTCGGTTACATAGATCAAGTGATACCATAAAATTTTATTATAAATTATATTTTTACATAAACCATTTAAATCTAAATCTTTCTTAATAGTTTCATCTATAATTTTTCTTGGTCTCCCTCTACCTCTAATTATTAGACTGTTCTCTATTTGATTTACTTTCTTTATTGAGACTTCTATAAGTCTTCTCCACACATGTTCAAACCATCCAAGACACGATTCTACAATCTTTTTCACAATAGGTGCAACCCTAACTTTTTCTCTAATATATTCATTTCTAATTCTATTTTATTTGATATGTCTACTCATCCAATGTAACATTTTCATCTTTGCAATATTGGACTTCTTCTCCTATTGTCTTTTTATTGTCCAACACTCAATCCCATATAATGTTGCAGGTCTTATATTATTCAATTAAAATTATTTGTTTGGAAATTAATAAAACAAAAGTATTTAGTATTCAACATGAAGAGAGAAAATGTGTTACCTAACACTAGATGTGCTTAAAGGATGGGAAGATCCATTTGAGCATGTTAATACAAATTGTGTGGAGAGACCACAAGGAACTTTAATCTGCAGAAAAACCATAAAAGGACGTGAGCTTTAACTCTTTAAACAAGAAATAATCACAAGTGGAATAATTTCTAAATCAAGAATAAAATAGGAGTTATATGGAAGATAGAAAGGGCAGAATGTTGTCACTTATAAACATATTGTATATGTCAAACTTTCACAATATTGAGACCGGTGTTAATAAAAAATATTCTTACAACTATTGAATAACTTTTTAATGAATAAGTTTTTAGTTAAGTGACAGGTTCTTTCTTTTAAAATTAAAAGCATCCTCGCTCTTGGTTAGGAAGTCCAAACATGTCAGCGATTCAGCATATTGATGACTGGCTTTATAGAGCTGAGATGCCTCAGTAAGATACTAGTTATTGAAAAGTATTCTTAGTTAGACAACCACAAAAAGTATAGAGAGAGAGTTTAAGAGAAATTATGCATTTGATGATCCCTTACATCTGTGTCTATTATATTGTATCTTGGGCCAAGTACAGCTTTTGAAACAGAGTAATACAACTGTAAAACAAGAAATAAATAGCTGACAAATAATATGTATGGTACTCTTAACACACTCCCCCAGCCCATAGCATATATGTCATATGCACTTAACTTGTTGCACATGTAGCTAATATGAGAACATTTGAGAGACTTTGGTGAATATATATGCCAGTTTATTGTATGAATTGAAAAAACCGGTAATGATGCAAACAACTAAGATTTTTTTTTCTTTTAACGCCTCTCAATGAAAGGGAAATCGACCTTTGTGTCTGATCCTCTAACCAAATTTCAATTCTTGAATCAGTTGTTTCAACTATTTAAGCTCACAAGTTGCCAAAGCCAAACCCCTAGCTCACATGTTGCCTAAACTCTAGAGTCATAGTCCAGTATTCAGCATCTCTATGTAACAAAGCAACAACATTTTCTCAATGGTTTAGGATGCCTAGTCTTCTTAATGTAACCAATCATCTTTATATTACCCTTGTCTTCATATGACAGCCATTGGCCTAGTGCTACATTGATGTACCAGAGGATTCAAATCACAACATTACAATGACAATCAAATTGAAGAATAAAGGGACTCATGCAAGACTCAAAAATGTTTTTGATAAAAGATGAAAATTTATTTGGAAGAGCAGCGAATAGTTGGAGTATAAGAAATCCTTAAACAAAGCCAAATAAAATCACGTAGAGACTCAAAACAGATTAGCATATGAAAATTCCTAAGTAAGGAACTAATCAATGAAGTACAACTGTCCAATCTCTGTGTGTCTAAAATGCTAAGTCCTTAAATAGACCATGCACAGAGCACCAGAAAGAAGCCATGAAAACAATTCTTTCCCATAACAGATTTAATGGCAAAGTGCTCTTGAAGATGCACACATTCCACTCCAACCAGACAAACCATAGAATCCCATAAACAGTGTATTGCCACAAAATCTTATTTTCCTTCTAGATTCCATTGGAGAAACTGATCCAAGGTAGCAGGACCCACTCAACTCTCTCCCAAAGTACCAAAGAGCCTAATCCAAAGATAGCTCACTGCTGGGCAATGAAGGAATAAATGGGTTAGGTTTCTGAATTAGATCTACATAACACGTCAGGAGAAATAGATTATGGGGCCAAAAAACCTGCAGCATATCATTTGTGTTTATCCTTTTGAGTACTGCAGCCCAAACAAAACCTTTTACCTTGGAGGGAACTTTAGAATTCTACATTTTCTGGTCAAGAACAAACCTTTCCCTAGGAGAATGAGAGAGGAACTAGAAATAGGATTTGCATGAGGAAGTTCCAGAAGAGTCAAGACTGCAAACTCTCCTATCTTAACTGGAAGAAATAGGAACATGTTGATAGTCAAATGTTGCTTCTCACATGATTATCCATAAGTTTATTATTTGTTTCCTTTATCCTTTTATTTGTTTTCTATTATCTTCTCGTTATCACACTGTTATGCAATTCTGTGCGTTCTGCTTTTAGAAGTTTACAATTCAATTTGATTTGTTTCATTGTATTATGGGATTGGGGCTGATTGGCTGATTTCCCTTGTAACTTCTCCTTATTATCTGCATTTCTCTTCTACTCAAATAATAAGAACAAACAGAGAGCATCATCTCTGAACTCTGCTTTGCATCATGGTATCAAAGCTTGCATAGTAATGAACAAAGCCAATGATCTCATTTGGCTCTGTGAAAGTGTATCATGCCAGCTCGTGCAACAAGGCCTCTTCTATGTCTCTGTCATCAAACACCTAGCCAAACACCCACTTATCCCACACCATGGCAGTCAACAATCAGTCCCCTCTGATGATCACGGGACATTGGTTCAATGGGAACAATTATATCGTATGGTCTTAGAGTGTATTGATGTTTATCCATGGCTGAGGAAGGGAGGAATATCTCACCAGAGAAGCTGCTCAACCTGCCATTTCAGACCCAAAATTCAAAATTTGGGTGGTAGAGAATAATCTAATAATGGTGTGGCTGGTCAACTCCATGACAATGGACATTGGTGAGAGCTTTGTGATGGCAAAGATTGCAAAGGAAATATGTAGTAAGGGACTTACTCTAAAGTGGAGAACTCAACAGCCATGTTCCAGATCAAAGGTATCTTGAGGGATCTAAAACAGAGAGATGCTATTATGACAGGGTATTACAACACTTTAGTCAAGTATTGGCAACAATTTGACCTTTATGAAGGGTATGTGTGGACTACTAGTGCTGATGCAGCAACTTATAAGAAAATTATTCAGAAGGAAAGGATCTATAGCTTCCCCTTGGGCCTTAATGTTGTGTATGATGAAGTCAAGGGGAAGATTATGGCTAGATGTGCCCTTCCCTCACCTAGGGAAGTCTTTGCTGAACTGAGATGTGAAGAAAGCAAGAAGCAACTTGCCCTTGGGATTATGCTACACCACCCACGTTTGAACCCTCAGCCTTGGTAACTAGAAGCTAGAAACATAACAATGTCAAATGGTAAGCCTAGGAGGAATGGCAAACCAGGGTGTGACCATAATAACAAGATTGGTCACATCAAGGATACTTGTTGGAAGTTGCATGGGAAACCCTCAAATTGGAAGCACAACGGCAAAGGGAAAACCGTGGTCTTATGGCGTCAAGAGAAGAGAAACCATTAGGTTCACTTGAACCAGCTGTGTTCAGTAAGGAACAGCTAGATATTCTTCAAAAACTGATCATCTCACATGGGCAAGGAAAGGCTACAAGTAGTGCAGCAATGGTGCAAGCAAGGAATAATTTGACAGCTTCACAAAATCAGAAATCCAACACTTAGTTTATAGATTCAGGAGCTACTGACCACATGTTCTTGATTTTATGCCAAACTCTAACATCCCAATGGTTAAAATAGTTGATAGTTCACTAGCCACGGTAAAGAGTTGTTAAGTTATCCACGAAGTTGATATTAGAAGTTGTATTATTTGTTCCACAATTGAGATGCAATTTATTATTTGTAAGCAAACTTGCCTTGGACTCAAATTGTGTTACACTTCAACATTGATGGTTGTTGCTTTCAGGATTTGGAGTTAGGGAAAGAAGATTGACAATGTTAGGATGTGTGTTGGGCTTTACCATCTACAAGGACTCGAAAAGACAAATAATGGTGCTGTGACTCATCATATATCCTCCAATAAAACCAATGATGTATTGTTGTGGCATTATAGGTAAGGCCACCCCAATTTTTCTTACATGAAACAATTGTACCCAGACTTGATTAATAAAACATCCTCTTCACCTTTTTGTGAAACTTGCCAATTCTCTAAGCATGTCAAAAGCTCCTAATCATCTCATACACATCAACCATCAAAACTTTCTCATTTAAACATAGTGACATTTGAGGACCCACAAATGTGAAATATATAAATGGTACAAAGTGATTTGTCACCTTTGTAGCTATCCTTGTGTAATAAACAATCACTATACCCACAAAGCCCCGATTGAAGGAATCTAACAAGCTCCTGAACAACATACTATCACAGCTTTCCAATTTGATCTCCTGCAACATAACAATATCTGGCATTGCCTTGGAAATAACCTCGTTTATTGTTTTTCTGCTTCACATGGCTTCTCAAGCCTTTAACATTCCAGCTTAAAAGCTTCATGGATTCACCTTGCTCACCCACTTACCCTTCACACATCCATAACTAGCTTCATGTTTTTTTCAAATCTCTGGTGCCTTAGAGGGTGGGGGACAGTCTACAATCCTTTCCCACAGCATCTCCAAACACAAAGATTAAACATTTGAGCGTTCCTCTCCAACCATATACTCTATAACACTGCAAATACTGCATGTTGCTACAACGTTTTAGCCTCATTTTCCCTTTGAAATCTGTAGAAGGTACAAAGCTAGCCTTAGATAGGAACACCCAACTTGATAAAGTTGTTATCCTAAATTACTAATAATCCATAATTTACTGATGAATTTCCATATCAAAATATTCTATATAAATTTATTACTCCATATTCCTAATATTTCTCTCCCACATGCCACTTTGCCTATTCTATGCCCAATCACATCACACCAAAAATGGCCACCTACAAATTTACAACATCATTCACAGTGCATGGCCCAATTATTTTAACCAAGAAAATTTATAAGGAAATATGTTTTTTTGGTTGCCAACTTGATACCATGTGCAGCTAAATATGTGAGGAAATGTAATTTCTTTAGTTTACATTGAAATTACTACAATTAAATTCATATGAAGTGCAATATCTTAGGACATACCGATAACTCCTTGGAGAATTTCTCTGCAACTACCTCTTCTTCTATCCCATTGATCTTGATTTGGTACCCCGATCGTCTTAAGAACAGAGTTGCTGGCTCCCAATTTTCAGAAGAATCCATCTATAAGAAATGAGAAGCAAAAAGTGGATATGCATGTTAAATACATGAATGTGGCACAAAGAATATTTTATCTAAAATAGATATGATATTGAAGAGAATTAGAAGCAAAATGGTGATTGCCTATAGATTAGTTTAGCATACCAGATTACCTAAGGCAAATGCTTGAGCTTCAAATAAGAACCAATAATAGTATTCAATCTGTAACACGGCCCTCACATAGATATGTTTTGACTTTGAATTTATGTATTAGTGTCAGAAATAACCATGTGAAACCTGTGTAAACTGATGAGCAAAACTCATCAGATTCATTGCATTAAATGTTGACCCATGATCGACGCCATCTGCCTTCTCTATTTCTGGATTCATGCTTCTATTTCTCTGCCTTGATTTGCTCATTCCTTGTGTATATAAACCTCGTACTATGAATAAAAAATCATCAGAAGGAGAAAAGCTTTGTATCTCCTCTATTTTCTATTCTATCTGCCTCTGTTTTCAGCCTTATTATTCTATCTGCTTCTGTTTTTCATGGTATCAGAGTTGAAGCCTGAACCAGCAAGCAAAATCATGGAAGACAAGAAACATGATGGATGACCTGTGACTGCTACCTCTTCCTGCACATCGACGCTTGTGTTGGGTGATCAGGGCACCCTCCAAATCACTCAACATAGCCTTGTTTTTGAAGGAAAGGGAAAGCTTGGTGTTATCTTCCTGGCACAAAGAAGAGACCAGCTGAGAATGAACCAGGTTTTAAAACTTGGGTTGCTGAGAACACCATGGCCATGGCATGGCTGGTCAATGGAATGAAGAGCCGCCTCTCATAGAACTATCTCTTTTACAAAAGTGCGAAAGACGAGTGAGATATGACATAGGAATTGTATTCAAAAATTGAGAACACTACTCAATGCTTTGAACTCCGTTTGGACATCAAGAATACAAAAAACAAGGGGCAATAACAGTCACAGATTACTATAACAAGCTCACAAAATTGTAGCAAGAAATGGACCCTCTACGCTAAATTGGGCAGTGCAAGAAGATGACCAAATGTACAAGAAGTAGATGGAGAAGGAACATATTTATTTTTTATATGGTCTTAATAAAGATCTGGACAAGGTTAGAGAATGCATACTTGGTACCAAACCTTGTCGAAGTATACAAGAAGTGTTTGCTATTTTTTGTTGGGAAGAAAGCTTGGAGAAGGGTGATGAATGAAACTCCAAAGGAGACGGGCACAGATGAACTTTCTCAGAGTTCTACCCTTAACATAGCATTCTGACTAGAAAGGGCAGAAATCAAAAGACATACAATGGTGTGATCATTGTTAGAAGCCATATCATACTAAAGAAACCTACCGGAAGATTCATGGGAAGCCTAAAGATTGGAAACCACTTAGTCAGTGAGAATCCAACAAAAGGTTCATAGTTGTGGCAATAACTGGGAAGACTAATGGACTGACACTCACTGTTAAACGACATGAACAACTGAAGAATTTATTGAATCAATCAAAAACCATGGTGCACCCAAGTGGTGCGAACTCAGCCTGCTCATTTGCCAAAAAGGGTAAAATATGTACTGCTCTTCATACTCAATTAACTTTATGTGATTCCGAGATTATAGATACCAGTGCTATTGATCATATGATTAGTTCTTTATCCTGATTTACTTCATATAACCAAAATTTGAGTTGTAGATGGTACACTTTCAATAATGGCAGGGAACAATCCAACTCCCTAATATGGAACTATAATTTGTTCTATCGGTTCCTAATTTTACCTACAACCTTGTTTCTGTTAGCAAGCTGAATATGGACATAAACTGCAAAGCTAAATTTTCCCCTTCTTACTGTGAATTTCAGGATTTGGCTTTAGGGAGGACGATTGGTACTGCTGAGATGCATGATCAATTGTATCTATTTATCAATAAAAATCCAAATTCATTTCACTGTGAAGAGTGCATTCTTGCTAAACACACCTAAGGTTCTCTCTAAAAAAATACAGCCTTTCTCTCTCATACATAGTGACATTTGGGGTCCTTTAGTGTCCGTAACCTAATAGATACAATTTTTTTGGTTTCAAGGAAGAGCCATGCAATTTTTCATAATAAAGGAGCGCCAAGTAACTAAGCAATCTCAGGAGGGAGAGTAGTTTATTCTTATAAATATTGTTTAAGCTCCATATCTTATTTAGCATTAATGGCGTGCCATCTCAACTTTATGTGGCTTTATTTTGTGCAAAAGTCTTAATATTTGTTTCAATTTTGTCTCTATAATTATGGGCTTTTATTTCTGTCTTTATGCTTGCTTATCTCTCGGAAGCCACTGGCAGACATGTTGCCTTGGATCACCTATTTATGTAGCTACTCTCTATCAAAATAATCAAGAATTCAGAGCACATTTCTCTGAGTTTTTTTAAATTATAAATAGACATATAGGGTGCTTGGCTAAGTAAGTCAATGATCTCATTTAGAGTATTCTCTTCCTACAAATATTATCACAAAGCATAAAGATTTCTCAAACAAAAACCAGACTTACTAGAAGTAGAACACTGAATGTTGCTTGTCCTTTAGACAGATTTGTGTTAATCTCTTGTTGCATTTCTGGATCTATAAAGTCAGTCAACAGAAGAATGTGTTTAGAAAACATCTGGGGAGAGGGAAGCAATGTAAGAGAATAGATATATCGGCCACCATGCATGAATTACTCGGACAAAAATGTATATAGCCTAAGTTGTTCATGCACACATGCCTCCAGCACTATACTAATTTTATGTCAACGCATACCAAGGATGAAAAATGTTTGTGACCCACAAGTGTTCTCACTAGTTTTAGTAGAAAGATATCTGATCCTCTACCTCTCGTACTTCATTCCCTATTTCTTTCAATTAACTTCAAGTTTTCATTAAGAAGGGATAACCAATTACTCCAGACCTTAAACTAGTGAAGCAAAATTCGAGTTAGACTTACCTTTCATAGATAACCTAAATATAATTTTCCTAAGGCACAATTGGAGTTAGACCTATCTCTTTCAAACTCAAAACAAGTAAACAGTTTGAATAGGCATTTGTTTGGGTGAACAATAAACATCTATTTCGATTGTAAATTGTAACAACCCCCCCCCCCCCCCAAAAAAAAACCCATTTACTGGCGGAACCATTATTATTATTTTTTCATTTGAAATTTTAACATCTTTTAGATTAAGAAATTAAATTTCTAACATCTTAATATATTTTCATCACATAAAAAAGAAAAAAGAAATCCCAATTGAAGTAGATGCTTTAAACTTCAGCAGCAGACAAACTTACCGCATTTTATTTTGTTCTGATCATTGGCAAAAAGCCTCACAAGCTCCCCCTGAAGAAGATAACAATATTGACAAAAGATATAATCAGGATTACATTTTGATGGATGAAGAAATATGTCTACCATTTTATACGATATATAATTTTTAAAGAATGCAACTACATTAAATCATATTAAATCTTGAATGATGAACTTAAAATTTCAAGGACCTGACTTTGAATTTATGCACTGAGGAAGGAGGGCAAAAATCAAGGGAACTCACAAATTGGAATGCCTCTACACAAGGGTTTCATTATGGTTTTTATCCCTTCTTAACTTTGTATTAATGCTTGAAAACTGTCATTATATTGAAATAGACTTCACTATTTTTAAGGATTTTTTTTTTTGGGGTATTCCTAACCAAAATTCTGAACTTATTTTGTTAGAGTCAAATTATATTGGTATTTATGCAGTGAGGAAGAAGCTACTCTAGAAGATAAAATAAATGAGAAACAAGTCCATATCAACTAATGATTGATTAATTTCCTAAACACATGCCTAATTCCTAGGGTCAGCTATGAATATTAATTATAACAATTACAATGATTCCTAATACTCCCTCTCAAGCTAGTGAATGGATATCATCCATTTCAGGATTGATGATTAGGTGACACTAGACAATCTTCTGGTAAGCACATATGCAAGTTGATCGCTGGTAGGAACAAAAAGAGCGCAAATTAGATCGCCAAGGAGCACAATTTTTTTTTTTTTTGGGGTATTCCTAACAAAAATTCTCTAACTTATTTTATTGAAAAGTCAAATTACGTTGGCATTTATGCAGTCAAGGAGAAGCTAGTCTAGGAGATAAAATAAATGAGAAACAAATCCTTATCAACTAGTGATTGATTAATTTCCTAAACACATGCCTAACTCCTAGGGTCAATTATGAATATCAATTACAATGATTTCTATCACTCCCCCTCAAGTTGGTGAATGGATATCATCCATTTCAAAATTGATGATTAGGTGATAGTAGACAATCCTTTGATGAGCACATGAAGTTGATTGTCGGTAGGAACAAAAGGAGCACAAATTAGACTGCTATCCAATTTTTCAATTTTTCCTTGATAAAGTGCCAATCTACCTCAATATGTTTAGTACAATCATGTTGTACCAAATTGTGAGCAATGTTCATAGTAGATTTATTGTCACAATAAAGTTTTATTGGGCTTCCCACTTAATCTTCATATCTTCTTAGATTATCTTTAGCCACAATAATTCACATATTGTGATTGTCGTTGCTTTGAACTCGGCTTTCATAATAGATCTTGAAACCACATTCTACATTTTTCTTCTTCAAGTGACAAGGTTTCCTCTTAGGAAGGTACAATATTCTAAGGTTGATCACCTATCTATTAGAGATCTAGCATAGTTTGTAATAGTGTAGGCTTTAGGAGTCATTTCCTCCCCTTTTTTTTGAACAAGATTCCTTTACCTAGTGTACCCTTCAAGTATTGAACAATTCTATGGACTACCCTAAGATGTGGCTCTTTAGGATTCTCATAAATTGGTTTAGAAGACTCACAGCATAAGCTATATCAAGCTTGGTATGAGACAAATAAATCAATTTTTCCACAAGCCTCTAGTAAGATCCTCCAAAAACCAACGTATGTTTTGGAGACTCACAAAGTTTATGATTTGACTTTGGGTGTCTTTATTGGCTTGCATCCCAATTTGCCTATATTTGTCAAAGAATCCAACACAAACTTCTGTTTTGATATGAAAATCCATTGCTGTAAGTAAGCTACTTCAATACCAAGAAAGTATTGTTTGCCTAGCTTCTTAACCTCAAACTCCTTCACCAATTGCCTTTCTAACAACTCTTTTCCCTCCAGGTCATATCCTATGACTATGATATCATCCACATAGACCAATAGTACTATCACCTTGGCTTTGCTTATACCCTATATTAGCCATAGCTTTGGAAAATCTTCCAAACCTTGCCCTCGGAGAATCTTTTGGCGCATATAATGCCTTTCTCCCCACTTAGTAGGAAAAGGCTTTGTTGTTGTTGTAATGCCTACACACCATGCTTGGTTCAGTATGAATCAATCCCAGTGGAATTTTTGTATAGATCTCTTCCACTAGATTTCCATGCATGAAGGCATTCTTGACATCAACCTATCATAATTTCCATCCAAGATTAGCAACCACAAACAATAAAACTAAAACTTTCATTGTATTCATTTTAGCAAGGGAGGCAAAAGTTTCCATGTAGTCTATGCTATAGGTCTAGGTATACGCATTGGCAACGAGCCAAGCTTTGTAGCTCTCCAAAGTACCAGATGAATCATATTTAGTGGTGAATATCTATCTGCATCCAACTGGTTTCTTTCCTTTCGAAAATTTCACCAGGACCCAAGTTTTGTTTTTCTTAAGCGCTTCCATCTCAACCTTCACAACATTTATCTAATTCTCATTTCTCAATGCCTCAGATAAAGTTTTGGGAATAGATATGGCATTTAGGCTAGTGAGAAAGGCTATGTGGTTAGAAAATAAATTCTTATATGAAATGAAAGAAGACAAAGGATGTTTAGTGCAATGTCTTGTGCCTTTTTGAATAGGAATATCATAATCATTATGTTTAACTGTTTCTAAAGCATTATCAATGGATAAAGGTATTACCTCAACACTTTTAGAAGTAGAGGTGGGCAATTGGATTGGCTTTGGTTGGAAGGTCGATGCCTTCTTTCGAGAAAAAACCTACAATGGACCAATAGGGTCTTCAACTTGCTTTGGCTACAAATTTGACTTGGGTAGGGTGATTGGTTGTGAGGTAGGCTCAAGTAGCATGTCTTGCTACAGTCGAGGCTCAAATGACTATGGCACATTTGTTGGTAACTCTAGGAATTTAAGAAGGAAGAAATCCCTATCTTTTTTCTTTGATGGAGGAATTCTCCCCTTGAAGATAAGAATTGTGAAAGTAGGAAACATGTTCAGCAAATGTGCATCAACAAACACACAATTTTCTTGTAAGATGATGATAACATTTGTAAACTTTTTGGGTAAAGGATAGGAAAAAAAAAACACATTTAAGAACCTAAGGATCAATTTTGGTGAAGAATGAGTCATATAGTTAGAGGCTCCTGTGTCAATGACCAAGGAGTCTAAGGATACTTTATTCGATTCATTAAAGATAGATTAAGATTGAGAGTAAATACGTGAAAACACCAAAGAACAAGTACCTGTTGTGGGAGTTGTCTCGAATTACCCCAATGGGCTTCTTAGCATGTCAATCTCCTCCTTGTTAAAATTAGCAAAGGTGGAGTTTTCCTCATTGTTGGAATTTGTAATTGCCATGTGAGCTTGGCCTAGCCCCTTCTTCATGTGTTGAGCTTTATTGTGGAGTTTCAAACACTTCTTAGTGTGTCGAGGCTTCTCATAGTAGGCACACCACAAGGAGTATTTGTTGGACTATTTTGACATATCAGTTTGCCCCTTGACCTCATCAAAATATTGCACTATATGTTTGAACGCTACAGCAGATCTCTTCACTAGTTAGGCTTCAATCATTACACCCCTTCTTCCTTCCTTAGCCAGCACAATGGCAATTGCCTTATCCAAGGATGGTAATTCCTCCTTTCTAAATATTTGGACTTCAACAGTACCAAACTCAATGTTCAATCTTGCAAGGAACTCAAAATTCTGTCCTTCTCCGCAAACCTATTAAGAATAGCTACATCCTCACTACACTTCATCTAAATGCATTGATAGTGATCTATCTCCTGCCAACGACCTTTAAGCAAATTAGACTACTTGCCTACTTGGTGATTGACCAGTCATCCTGATTACTGTTGGGGATTTTGGTCTTAGTCTCATAAATTTATGCTGCATCCTGAACTTTGGAGTAGGTTTGTTGAACAACATTTCATATCTCCTTAGTTGAACTCAAGAACAAGCATGTATCGCTAATCTCTAGTGAAAGAGTTCTAGAACCAAGACATTATTGTAGAATTTGCTTCATCTTTGGCATCAAATTTGGGATTTCCTAGCTTAAGAGTGACAGCAAGCAAGTGACTCAACTTGTCTCATCCTTTTAGAAAGGTGGGAACCAGTTGGGAACATTTCAAATATTTCTCTTTCCATTCAACCTACACACTATTGAAATATTTTGCAATTCACCCGTTGAATCAAAGTGGTTGCCAATCAAGTCTATTTCAAAGATCTTGTTAACTATGGTAGACTCAAATATGGCCTAGGTGAAGAAAGTAGCATGCACTTTGAATAGAGAGGCAAAAATAGTGAATAGAAAAAAGGAGAATGGACAACAAATAAAAGGAAGCACCATTTACGAAGCTTGAACAAGTCAAAGGGAACTTGGGTTAGCCTTCACAATAGTTGGCAACATGCTTTAGGTGAACGGTGGCTAGAAAGGGAGCGTCATGCACTCTCACAAGTCGACATGTGAGGTTTGCTACAGGAAGTTCCTAACAGCACATGGTGGCACGTGTGGTGGTCAAGGAGCTTTGGTCAACTAGGACACAAATGGCCCAATGAGTTTTAAGGTGGTCCCCAAGGTGTTTGGGTCAATTACTAACCAAATAACAAATGCAGGAAGGTGTCCTAGTAACAATGAGGGCTATGATACAGAAAGAAATGGCAATGAAGTCAAAGAAAATTTGATAGGAAGCCTAGAGCTTTGGTACCATGACAAAAAGTTTAAATTTGTTATTATGTTGAAGAGTCAAATTACATGGATATTTATATAGTCAGGGACAAACTGCCCTAGGAAATAAAATAAATAAAGAGAAAAATTCCTAACAATTAAGGATTGATTAACTTCCTAAACACATGCCTAATGCCTACGATTAGCTATCAACATTAATTACAATAATTACAATGATTTTTAACAATTCCATAAAATCAGCCATGATTTTCAGATTGGCATGTACTAAATTTTAGAGTATCAAAGCCAAAGAGTAAGAGTTAGAGAGAAAATACACTTGATCCAAATTTCAGATTAGACATGCAATTGCATTGCAAAGCTGGTGTGGGAAATCAAGTGATTAATAGCATTTAGGGCTAACTGATCACATGATTATTGGCTGGTTTATATTATGGCTTTTGGTCAACTTTTGCCTTTTTTCTTTTTTTAATTTGGTTTAATCTTATAATTTATTTTAAATATCTGTTGCTGGCTAATATCCTATTATTCTTGGGCATATAGGAGGCAGATTCTTCATAAGAATCACATTTTGTTGGTTAGAAGGCTGAAATCAAATGTTGTTTTTTCCTTAAATAGTTTCCTACTTTATAAGTCTCTATTTTTATTTATGCTCATGCTTGTTCCTTCTTTAGGGCGATTGGCCAAACCTTCTATAACCTACATTTTCCTATAAATTGTAACCATTGTATTCAACATAAAATAAGAAATTTCGTAGTGAAATTTTTTATGGTATTAGAGATTACAAGGCTTAAATGACAAAAAACATTAGTAATTAGCATAAGAAAACCATTTGTTGGTCATTAGCATGAAAAAACAATACTTTGATGGTTAGTTTGAGAAAACCAAGACCTCTACCTTACAAAAAGTGAGGTGAGGGTGATTAAAACTCAGACCCTCACTACAAAGTCAGTATGGAATAAAAAAATCATGGAAACTCTGTAGTGAGGAGTAATGAAGAAGACAAAAGGTCAAAAACTGAATCAAAAAATGACAAGGAAGAAATTTTTTTGAAGAACCTCCAAATGCTGAGAATGAAGAAGATTAGTAATCCTAGCTTCAAGTCATGCTCAGCTTGAGGGGAGTATTGAAAATCAAGTGAATAATAGTATTTATGACTATTGATCCCGTGATTATTGGCTGGTTTTTACTATGTTTTATAGTCAACTTTTTTTTTGGTTTAATCTGTAATTTATTTTCAATCTCTGTTGTTGGTTAATATCCTAGGATTCTTGGGCATTTAGTGGGCAGATTCATTATAAGAATCACATGGGTTTTCCCTGGTTAATATGTTGAAGTCAAATGCTGTTTTTTAACCTAAATAGTTTCCTACTTTAAGAATCACATAAGTTTTTATTTTTATTTAAATTCATGTTTGTTTTCTTTTGAGGGTGATTGGTTGAACTTTCTGTAGCCTACATTCTCTTATAAATTGCAACCATTGTATTCAAAATAAAATAAGAAATTTCAAAGTGAAATTCTTCAACTAGGACATAAAAAGAGGAAAAAGAGACACAGAATACAACTAAGAGAATACTACAAACATGGCATACCAGAGACAGTTGGTAAGGGAATGTAGGAATTAGTTTGAGTTATACGCCTCATTGAATGTGCTCTGTCTGCAGATGCCACAAGCTCCAAACTTCTTAACCGCTTTGTAATACTTTCATGACAGAGAGCAATTGATATAGGACAGTATGAGGCTCCCCATTTAAAAATTAAAAATTATGGTTTTCTTGGGTGGCTTAGTGGTAGAGAATTGATGAATTAAAGGTTCATTTGTAGGTATGTTAGGGCAAGGATGGTTGGAAGCAAGTGATGGGGTTTAAGAAGTTTGATTAGCGTAACCTATGAATTTGGCATTGTAGGTTGATGAATTTCAGGAAACTGTCAACAGCTCATCTTCTTTATTATCCAGATTCTCCTCCTTATTTCTAGGAGTTAATTTAGGAATTTTATTTTTGTAAAGAATTAAACATAGACAGAGAATGCCTTAGAAAGCCTTGATAAAGGGAGGCTTGTGTTATATTTATTTACAGTAGAGAAAAGGTTGCATTGCTTGAAATACAACCAATGTGGGTCTTCTATAGTCTAACTAAACAAAGAAGAAAGTTAAACTAATATTATTATAACAAATTCCATTCCTAGTATGATTTCTTTCTAGATTCTTAGCTTCCTTGTCTCTTGTAATTTTCCTGATTTTAAGGTCTCTACTTTAGGTAATTTTCTCCTCTATATATTATGTACCTAACCAATTACCTCAAAAGTCAAAAGCCTCAAAAGAATCAGATCAGAGAATTTTATTCTCTCTAGTTTTATGGAATCAGAGCCACATTTTCTCTACTGTTAGGATTCTTGGTTCACGGAGAGAGGGGTTCTGATACCATGTAATCAGAGAAAGAATGTTAATGAGAGACTGCCTTAATTAGTCAGCCTTCTGAACTATCTTATCTCTTATTTATATATTGATATGTGAAGTACTTGTTATGCATACTAGTAGTACTAGAAGAACATAAGGCCAAACCTAGGAGCCCATATACCTATAGCACTTTGAGGATTTCTTATCCTCCAACTTTCTGTAGTCTCTTCTCTTCCTAATAAAATGTCTTCTTTTATCACCAAAAAAAAAAAGGAAAAATCTTCAGTGTGGACCTCTAAGTTAATTGACAAAAGGATGTCAGATTGCCCCTGGAATACATAAAGCAAAACCCAAACAAATATTGATTCAGATCCATATAACATTCATAGGTTAACATATCATTATTAATTCAAAATAGTTAGCGTGCTTTCTTTGCTTAGCACCAAATTAAAAAAACAAAATCATGTGAATGGAAGATATGAGAGGTAAGATCTATTAAGCATGAATAAATAGGTACATAATTAGATACAAAATTATGTAGCATGTCAACATTATGTTCCTATAGCTCCATACCACTGAAATTTGCAAATAAATTTTTATCAAACCTGACGGCCTTTATCATCCATTGGAATGCACTCAACAGCGATCAGTTTATCAACATCATCAGCTGTCACTATATACTCAGGATTTGTGGCTCCTGACCCAAGAAAAAGCAAAAAGATAAAATATTACATTCAACTTTCACCAGGGCACTCAACTCAGCATAAAAAGGGAATTCACCTCACCTTCAATGTACTGCCTAGTGCCATCCTGAAGATGCCGAACCCACTAATACAAAACCAGAAGTTATGGTGATTTCAGTAATAAGAGAGAGAAATTGAATGCAATTTTACTACAACGATGATAGGCAAGAATTTTCACCTGAAACATACAAAGAGAAGTTCCCCGTACTTGATATCCACATCCAAGAAGTTTCTCGCCAGGAACAGCATCACCAATAATTTGAAAATTCTCTATGCCAGGGCCATCTAGATTGATGTGACTCATTAGTATAAAGGGATGCAGCCGGTCTTTAATAGTAAAACTTAAACTACCTTCAGAAACAGAAGACATCGCAGGCTGATCATGGTCTGGGGAAGGTTGAGACGAATTGCCATTGGTCATGAAAGGGAAAGATATCCCCCTGGACAAATCATTTCATGGGTAAGAAGATATATCCAAAACAAAATACGCCAAATCAACATTATTAAGCAATCCTCATCTTATGACCATAACTTATTTAGTAAAAACTTTAGTAATTCTTAAATGTATATATGTGGAAAGGACAAATGTGATCACAGCTCATAGAATAGAACCATATATTTCCTGTCTCACTATGTTGGATCATTAGTGGAGAATTCTTCACTGTCTTTTTTCTTTCTAAAACCAAACTTAGCTAGCATTTAACTTCATGGTGGACCATGCATGAGTTTAGATTGTAGCTAAAGACATCTTCCAACACATGGTTCTCTATAAATTATAAATAAGGGACATCACATTGCAAAACCAAAGTGCATAAATAACTGAAGAAAAACAAAGAAGACAGATGAAGACTTGCTCTGAATTTCTCATCCATTATTCCACTGGTTTGGTCAATACAAAAAGGAAGAAGAGAGGGACAAGAGCCCTGTACAATCAGCAAAACAATAAAACTAAACAATTGACCAGCAGCAATCAAAAATAAAGAAGGAAAGAAAATAATAAATGCATAAAAGCATGATAACAGAGTAATACAATATTAAGATCACCTACACTCCCCCTCAAGCTAGGGAGTATATATTGATCATCCTTAGGTTGACTCCAAGTTCTTCAAATCAGACACGGATTAATGCTTTAGTAAACACATCAGCAACTTGTAGCGATGCAGGGGTATGATTAAGTTCAAGGATCTTGGCGTTAAGCTTTTCCTTGATGAAGTGTATCTATTTCTACATGCTTTGTCTATCATATTGAATAGGATTCTTTGTAATGCTTAGAGCAACCAAATTATCACATGACACCTTTACGGGTAGATCACAATCAATTTTCATTTCCTTGAGAAGTCTCTTTAACCATATGCCTTTACAAATACCTTGAGCCAATGCCTTATATTTGGCCTCAACACTATTCTTGGCAATCACAAACTGTTTTTTCACTTTGCCAAGTAACTAAATTCCTCCATACATAGATACAATAACCAGAGGTGAATCTTCTCTTAGTGATAGAACTTGCTCAATATCACAACAAATTTCAATCCCATGACTTGTGTCCTTTTGGAAGAAGATCCCCTTTCTAAGGGTCATTTTAAGGTATTTTAGGATTTTGTAAGCAGCTTCAAGATGATTTTTAGTAGGCTTACTCATAAACTAACTGATGACAATAACTAGGAAGATAATATCAGATTTGGAGTGAGTTGGATAGATAAGTTCGCCTACAAGGTTTTGATATCCTTCAGTGTCAACAAGAGAGCTCTCTAGAGCAAATTTTATCTTATAATCAACCTTTATTGAGGTATCTATAGGTTTGCACCCCAACATCCTAGTTTACTCAAGAGGTCAAGAGTACACTTCCCATGGGAGATCATAATTCCCTTCTTCGAACTTGCCACCTCCATTCCCAAAAAGTATTTCAATGTGCCTAGGTCTTTTATTTCAAATTCTTCAGCCAATGCCTTCTTCAAGTTTTCAATCTCATCAGCATAATCCTAAGTTACAATAATATCATCTACATATATAATCAAGATAGCAATTTTCCCATTAATGGGGAATTTAGTAAAAATAGTATGGTCAACTTGTCTATTTGTATAGCCTTGCCATTTTATGACCAAAGTAAACTTCTCAAACCATGGTTTAAGGGTATAAAGAGACTTATGGAGTTTGCATACTTCACCCTTGTTGTGGTCCTCAAAACCAGGTGGAGGAGACATGTAGACTTCCTCTTCTAGATCTTCATTTAGAAAGGCAATTTTTACGTCAAGTTGATGTAGTGACCAATCTAAATTAGCAGTAACAGACAATAATATCTTTACAGAATTAAATTTGGCCACTGGAGCAAAAGTCCCCTGATAATCAATTCCATAGGTTTGAATAAATCCTTTAGCCATTAGTTTTGTCTTGTATCTATTTACACTCCCATCTTAATTCTATTTGATGTTGAAGATCCACTTGCATCACACAGGTTTTTTTCCCTCGAGGTAACTCCACCAAGTCCCATGTTCCATTCTTCGAAAGAGCACTCATCTCCTCACATACAGCCTTCCTCCACTTTTCTTGCTTAAGGGCCTCATGAATATTTGAAGATACCTTCTTATTAGACATATTAGCAACAAAAGTCTAATATGTGGGAGAAAGTCTATCATATGCAACAAAGTGACGAATAGGATGAGTAGTACATAATATGGTTCCCTTTCTCAAAGCAATGGGAAGATATAAATTCTCATCTCCAAGAGGGTTCATACCTAAGCTTGGACTTGGAATCAAGGACACATTCTATTCAGCCGGTGGTTCAATGTCTACCTTTTGAATCTTCCTTTTTATGGTGTAAATAATGGGCTATTCTTGCTAGGTAGTGGGTTCAATGCTAGGAGCATCAAAAATATGTTGGCAAGGTTCACAAATAGGTGCATTAAGAGGAATATTCAAATAAGTGGTTTCAGGTGTGGGTATAGGGGCCAATAGGCTTTGGTGCAGAGCCATAGGCTCAATTGCAAGGTCAGTAGGCCTGGGTGTAGGGCCAGTAGGCTCGATTGCAGGGCCAGTAGGTTGGTCAAGAGCATGTGTAGTGTTTTCTTGAATGCAAAAAACTCCATTCCTCAACATTCTCCCCCTTGAATTGGTGTTTTGGCATAGTAGGGCTGGTTTGCAAAAACATTAACATCCATAGACATGAAATTTTTGAAGAGTAGGAGAATAACACTTATACCCCCTTTTGAGAGGTAGAATACCCAACAAACATGTACTTGGTGGCCCTAGGTTCAAGTTTGTTGTTAGTATAGGTGTAAACAAAAGTGGTGCAACTAGACTTTTGTGGGTAAGGTGGAAGTAAGATGGGTATGAGGATAGGCCTTTAGAAGGGTGTTACTCAGAGTTTGAAAGTTTAGGATTTTGGTAGACATTCTATTTATAAGGTATACTAAAGTGAGGATGCCCCCCCCCCTCTATTAAAAAAAAAAAATCTTTTTGGTACATTCATGGTGAACATTAGAAATTGAGCAACCTCTAAAATATACCTATTTTTCCTCTCGACGATCCCATTTTGTTGGAGGGTGTAAGGGCAAGAGGCTTGATGATAAATCTCATTTTCAGTGAGGAATAAGTGAAATTGGGCATTAATGTATTCCCTCCCATTGTCACTTTTCAGCACTTTCATGGATGTTTGGAATTGGGCTTTGATGAATTGATGGAAGTATTTAAAAATAGTAGTGATTTCAAATTTTTCTTTCATTAAGTAAACCCACATGATTCTAGTATAATCATCTATAGACCATGGAACATAGATGGTCCCCAAACATCACAATGGATCATTTGGAAAGAGGAAGATGGTTTATAGGTGTGAGGAGGATAAGTGTTTTTGGTGTGCTTGGCTAATTGACAAGTATCGCAATTAAAGGAATGGGAACCTTTATTAAATAAGGCTGGGTACATCTTTTGCATGTAATGGATATTAGGATGACCAAGCTTATTGTGCCATAAAATGGTATTTGAACTACTAGTAATAAAGGCTATTTTATTTTGAGTTGTTGAATCAATAAGGTAGAGGCCATCCACCTCCTTAACCCTATCAATCGTCCTCTTAAATTCCAAGTTCTGAAAAACACAACCACCATCAAAGAAGTGAGTGGTACACTTATTATTAGTGATAACTTTGCTGACCGACTATAGATTGGAAGCAAGATTGGGCACAAGAAGCACATTTTTAAGGACCAAATGCTCAGAAACAGTAAGAGTACCCACACTTATTACATTATTCAAGGTTCCATAAGCTATTTTGACCTTTAGAGACGTTGTAGAGGGTTTGAGTGTCAAATAATTTAGCATTACGAGTCATAAAATCAGTAGCACCTGAGTCCACAACCCATGTGTGATCATTTAGGACTTGTGTGCCCCAGGCTACCAAAAAGTTACCTGACTATGCTATATTACCCATAGTGCCAATAAAGGAGGCCAAGTCATGTGTGGTAGAAGATAGTGGCTCACTTGCGAGTTTGGTGGCTTAATCTTGAGCCACAAGAAGGACATCTAGACACCACAGGTCAATAGGATTGGCGGAGTTGACAGGTTCTAGGCGAGCCATGGCAGAGGACAACGTCTCACATGCTAGCACATGGGATGGGAAGCTTTTGGCCTCAAAGGCCTATGGTGGCATGTGGCCCATCATTTGGTGGCTGGAATCTTGGGTTCAACCTATTGGAACCCTTTAAGCATTCTCCGACGGCACATGTCATCGTTAGTGGAGGGAATCATGGTGCCTCATAGATGAAGCCCATTTGCCATTTTTCAGAACTTTGCTTTTGCATCTCCTTATCTCTGAGATTGCTGTAGAGTCATGGATCAAGCTATCGTAGCTCTAATACGATTAAGAAAAATGAATAAGAGAGATGAAGACTTGTTTTGAATTTCTCATTAATTATTCCACTGGTTTGGTTGACACAAATAGGGAGAAGAGAGAGACAAGAGTCCCGTACAATCAGCAAAACAATAAAACTAAACAATTGATCAGCAACGGTCAAAAATAAAGAAGGAAAGAAAATAATAAAACTAATAAAAACATGATCATGATACCAGTGCAATAGAAAGAAAAGATTAAGATCACCAACAATAACATCAAACTATCAGCCTAAGGTGTCTTCTGACGATTGACCATATTAATTGCCAAATTTACATCAAGAACTAGGTTTCTAGCATATATAAAAACATCATAGTGCATATACCCTGTTACTTTGTTAATCGGTTGAGGATGCTGCTCATTCCTAATGACATTGTGCCAGGGAAAATTATGTTGAATCTGCAATGAAAACCTCAATTTTAATAAAAGCAGAAAGAAAAACTACTATTATATTTAGATGTCAAGATGATAAACACAAAGAAAATGAACACATGGCATGGAGTAAGACTATATGACAATAGTACCATGGATTGATTATGAATGTGACTCGTCCAATTTTCAGAACCAGAACTTTCAACATGATTACCATTTTCACCATGACTTTGCAGAACAGAACTTAGATCTCTAATTCTATCCTGCAAAAATAAAAAATAAAAAAGAAGCTTTTATCAATAATCAGCCATGGCCTCTGCGAATGACCCATAAAATATAGATTTTACTGATGACACAGATATATTATATCAACATTCAACAATGAAAACCAACTAAATTGGGCAGCAAGAAATAATTAACAAATACTGTTGACTGCTAAAATTATGGGATTATATATATATATATATATATGTAAAAGGGAATTTATTGATGAGAAAAGAGAACAATTCAAAATAATGGAACCATTGATGAGTGCAAGAATAATGGATTATTGATAAGGGTTAGAATCCTGGTATGTTTTCTGAAATTATGTTTATTGTAACATTCTTTTCCAATTAGGATATATATATATATATATATATAAATATATAGATATATCAATAATAAGTTTTATCTAGTTAATTATCATTATGTGAAATAAATTATATGATAAGTTGTATGATATATATATATATATGAATTTAAATGCCAATTTAATTAGGATACATTACATGCTTTTAATATAATTATCACTATTTAAAATAAATTATGTGAATTGTGATAATATGTGTGAATTAAAATATTTGATTTTTCTAACGTTCTTGTTTTTACATAATTAATTAAAGTAGATTATATGACATGATTAGCTCAAATTAAAAATTAATAAAATATAACTATTTGATTTGATGGCATAATATTGCATATAAAAATAAGTAGACTTATTAGATTTTGTAGTATTTTTCTATGTATTTCTAGACAGAATGGACATTTACTACTGTTCTAAAAATAGTAAAGAAGGAATTAGTTAATTGAAACATGAGCAGAAATATTAATTAAAAAGAATATACTAAATAATTACTTAATCAAATACTAATTATTTAGTAAGATTAGAATTTATTCAATACTTGCTAGCAATAAATAGGCTTGAGTGAAATGTTACATGGGAAAAATATTTCAATTAGAAACTTTGGAAATACATACTAGTTTAATTTACTAACAAGAAATTTTATACAAGAACTTACATATAAAACTAATTTAGCCTAACTTCCTAATTAAAATGGGACTAAAGGAATTAAAATTTAAATAAGGAATTTTAACTAAGTCCCTCAAGAATATAATTACAAATTTAATCATATAGTAAGAATTTTTAATTAGAATCTAATTAACTAAGTTAAAATCCAACTAAGTAAATTATAATAAACCACCTGATGTAATATGTGTCAAAAAAAAAAAAACAATGGATTCTTGTAAGTAAGAAGAAGAAAACATTATGCTCTTCCTTCTACATTAAGTCATGCATACGTTAACATCTGAGATCAGCTACTTGACCATCCTCTACGTTAGCTCAAGTAAATAAAGCAAAGAATCATCAAAGTAACACATATACAAGACGATGTAATCAAGCAATTATGAGACACTGCACACTTGGCAAAAAATCACATAGAAAACTTTTATCCATCTTCACCTATAAATAGCAGAAACCACTCCTTCCCTCTGTACAAGCATTTTGCACAAGAGAGGGAGAGAGAGGGAGAGAAAAAGAAACAGAGAAGAGAGAAGGAAAAAGGAGAAGAAAGCTAGTTTGCCAAAAAATCTCAAGCTAAGGTAGAAATAACAACAACCTCTCTCTTAATATTTTTATTATCAATAATTATAATACCATAGTAGTAATTTTATTAGTATTGTCATTACCTGAATTTACATAGTAATCATGCTCGTGAAATTGATTTAAATTAGGTACATCACTTTTGTTGTGGAACAATCATTGTTAGAATTTTTGCTTCAATTTAATTATGAATTTAGGTTATAGGTTGGATGACATTTCAACTTATGATGAATTTATAATACTATTCAATTATGCTCATATATAATTAATGTCTTAATTTATTCATAACACTTGTTCTATTAAATTCTTAAATATGTAGATAAAATTAGTGCTAAGATAATCTAAATTGTTTTTGTACTGAAATACTATTGAATTTTATTCTAACTCAGAATCATGAGATTGAAATATTGAATATACATATATATATATATATATATATATATTCCCATGAATTCTGCATAAAATAAAGGCATAGGATTTTCGAACACTTATCATGAATTATGAATTTCTAATTATGCATTGTTTTTTGAGTGAGATTAGGCTTTTTAATTGCTTTTATAAAGGTCGTAAGGAATCATCCTCGATAAAGGAGGTGTGACCTAAAGAAAAAGAGATTATTATGTACATGGACTATTCTCACATGTATATATCTTCATTTATGAAAATAATGGGAATGGATCCTTGGTAAGGAAGGTGATCTCAATGAGAAAAGGTAGAATCTTCGGTAAGAGGGGTGACCTCTGATTGCATATTTATCTGATTATGGATCTATTCTAGAGGATGTCCTAGCTAAAAAGGGCACTCACCATGGACTTCCAACTTGCTGGCTTCCTACAAATCTTCTAACAATTTTCCTTGGTATGGCCACTCTTATAACAGTGGTCACACCACATTTTTCTTTGCCTCTCCTACTCATTATCGTTTCCTTGTATTATTTGACTTAGTTCATCAAGAGCTGAGGTTTCACTGGCATTAGGAGTGAGATTTGCACCTTGCATTAATTTCTTTCTACTCTCCTCATGCCTAACTTCAGAAAATACCTCTTTCAAAGAGGGATCAGGCTTTGCGGCAAGAATTCTCCAACAGACTTCATCAAAGTTGCTATTGAGTCCCATAAGAAATTTGTAAATGTTTCTTTTCAACAATTTTCCTTAAGTTTGCTACATCTACTGTGTATCCACAGGTATAAGTCTCCACAACAAAAAGCTGTTGCCAGTATCTTGCTAATGTATTGTGTATCAGTTGACAGGTATGTTGCCTTGCTTTACCTCGTTTTGAGTACTTTCAATCTCAAACACTTCCATTGCCTTTTCATGGCCTGAATAGACCTCATGAGTTGCTTCCCAATATTGTGCATAGTTTTATAGAGGAGAAAATTCTCCTTTGTATCATTATTTACTAACTTTATAAGCCAAGACATAAACATGTTATCACTTCTTTCAAGTGGGATAGCTGAACCATTTAGATAGTCATCCTTTCCCTTTCCACATACAAACATCATCATGGGCTCGCTCCATTGTAGGTAGTTGCGTCCATTGAGTTTGTGGCCAGTGATAAGGACTAGTGTATTGGCCACAACTCCCTGACTAGCCTATGACACCATCTCCAAAGGTGGTTCTACCTTCCCATCATCTGGGGTGCACTGGAAACCATATTTAGGCATAAGGATGGATCAAGCTAGTAAGGTTCTGATACCATGTAGAAATTTCAAAGATAAAGATAACATGCTCAGAATTCTTCTTATTTGGAAGAGAGGCAGTACATGGATAGGGACTATTGCCACTAGAATCCCAAGAAAATAGCAGAAAATAAAGAGGGAATAATCACTATTAAATGTGCAACAAATCAGGAAAGAAAATAAAAAATTTAATAGTTGACGTTTGCAATTGAAAATTAGAAATCCAAAATTCTAGAGATAAGGTGGAGATATCACCAAAATTACCAACAAAAGATTTAATTATCCTTTGGTGTTTTTGATTGTCTTTTGATATGGCGGTAATTATAAGATATACTTAAGAGTTATCAGTAAAGGCATTTCACCCTGGGGAGATGTTATCCCGTTGTATTTTTTTTTTTTTAAAGACTCCTATTTCTAATTTGTAGTATTTAAATTGGATTAGAGGTTCTTATTTTAGTTACAAAAGAGGTTTCAACTTTCAATTAAATAAAATAGTTGCCCTTTGATTATTGAGAAATACATTTGATATTGAGTTTTGATAGTTTGTAATCTTTCTTTTGTTTTGCTTCTTGTCCTACATCAAGCTGCAAAATCATAAATTGTAAAGGGTAATTAAACTTTTACATAATAAAATAACAATTATTCTCTCTCATTCTACATCAGGCACTCCCCTATACAAGCCCAGAGCCCAGCAACAGAAGGAAACCCAAGCAAAATCCTAGCTCATAGGGCATCTAAAGATAACAAGCAATCCTTTCAAGCCTTTAGATATGCACACCATAAAAATCAAGATATGCCATAGTAGGAGAGGAAATAAGGAAATGAAAGTATGATTTACAAGAATTTGCACCAACAGCATATGGATTCCAAACTATCCTATTCTTAAATAGGGAAAAGTCTAACAGTGTCAAGTTGAGGCAAGAAAGTTTGCAATTCATTTACATCTCTACGGTAAGATCCTTGAAATGTCAAAATTCCAAGAATGCGTATTCTCCTAAATTGAATATTATGTAGAGAAGCAAAATGATAACAATGATGAAATATCCATAATGCACCAAAGAATTGTGTAGACAAGATTATGGAGCTAATTTATGATAAAAGTAGCCTGATAACACGATATTAAGATGAAAATTTGTAAGGAATGAAAATGGGCTTAGCAAATTAAATTCAAGAAATTAAAAATTAAATGTAGCTAGTAAAAATTATAAAGTATACATGACAATAGAGGTTCGCAAACTTACATGGGAGCTCCGGATCCTCCATTGTAATTGATCATGTAAATGCTGCACAAATACATAAGAACTACTTAAATTATGGATAAAACAAGTTACAACACAGTGTACACCGTCTTTAGAGAGGAAACAAAAGAAAATGAATAGAAACCATACCCAAATATGCGAATACTACATATTTACATACAAACAACATCAACACTGTTAGAGATCAAGTGTTCTGTACATGGGTCTTTAGTATCTGTTCTGTTTTATTTTTCTCTTTAATTCATGGTTTCTTGTTTCTAATTCGGTCTCCGACTTGTTTCCTCTGTTATTTTGGTCTTTATTAGTTCTTATTTAGAGTTAATGTATTTCTGAATTTTGCTAATTTGTTGGAATTGATTGGGAGATTTGTTCCTTGCATTCCTCTATTTGTACACCTCTTTTGCTTCAATGAAAGCAAGGATTCAAAGTCATTCTTCCTCTAAAATTCCACATGTTACCGAAGCACCATGTTTGATCACCCATCAATTATATTTGGCCATGTCTCTGCGTTCAAGACAAAGACAAAAGATAGGCAAAGCTTTCATGAGCACAACTCTGACTGAGATGCCCAGCCAAGCAGTTCTAGACCAAGGAGGTGTTTGTGTCACCAACTCCTCCTTCATCCATGGAGGTTTTGATTCTACCCTGTTCTGACAAGGCATAGACTCAATGGCAATAATTATCTTCAATTCCCCTATGCTGATGAATGTCAAAAGGGAAGGAAAGGCCCACTACCTCACAAGTTTGTTAACTCCACCAAATGCTAATGACCCAACATTTCCAATGTAGGACGCCAAAACCAATATGTTGATGTCTTGGCTAATCAACTCAATGACAACAGAAATTGGTGAGAATTTTTTCCTATGCAAAACTGATGCAGTGATGTGAGGCAGCAAGAGATACTTTTTTGTCCATTGAGAACACAGCGACTTTCATCAAAAAGAAGACCTTGCTTCATAACTTCGGGCAAGCAAAGTTGACCGTTGCTCAGTATCACAATGTTCTCTAGCACCATTGGCAACAATTGAGCTTGTATGAAACTCATACATGATCCTGTTCTTTGGATGCTATGAATTTTAGGAGAATTATTGAGTCTGACCATGTCTACAAATTTCTTTTAGGCTTGAATCCTATTTTCAAAGATATAAGAGGTAGGATTATAAGCCTTCGTCCCCTATCCACTCTTTGAGAAGTTGACTCTGAGGTCAGAAGGGAGGAAAGCCAAAAGTAAATGACCCATTGATTGCAAGTTCCCTCTGTAATAGTAGATTCTTCAACTCCTGTTCTTCATGATCCTAAGACATTAGGGACTAGTAACAAGGGCTGTGCAAATTTGGTACCTAGAAGATTATATTTTATTCAATGGAGGGAGCTGAGATTAATAGCAAAGTGATAGCACAAGGTCGCTATCGAATCTGGAGTCAATCTCGCTAATAAGAGAAACAAAATAAAACTCATAAAACTAATCCCACAAAATCAAGGATATACCAAGTTGGACAAAAGAAAAATAACAAAGAAATAATAAAACAATATAAAGCATAATAAAACATAATAAAAGCAAATATTTGACCGATCTCCAACACTCCCCCTCAAGCTGGAGAATATATATTTATCATTCCCAACTTGCTACAAAGTTGCTCAAATTTAGGCCTTGTAAGAGCTTTAGTGAGTATATCTGCCACCTGAGACTATGATGGAATGTAGGTGAGTTCAATGATACCCGTTTCAATTTTTTCCTTGATAAAATTCCTGTCTATCTCAACATGCTTGGTTCGATCATGATGCACTGAATTCTTCACTATTTCAACTGTTGCCTTGTTGTCACACCACACACTTATAGGATCCTGTGCTTCAATCTTCAACTCCTTCAAGAGCCTAAGTACCCAAATTCCTTCACATATCTCCAGTGAAAGTGTTCTATATTCAGCTTCTGCATTACTTCTAGCAACCACTGGTTGTTTTTTACTTCTCTAAGTAACAAAATTACGCCATAAATAGGTGCAATAACCAGTAGTTGATTTTCTATCAACAGTAGATCCTGCCCAATCGGCATCTGTAAAAATCTCTACCCCTCGTGAGTTGCCTCCTTTAAAAAAGAGTCCCTTACCTGGATTCATTTTTAGATACCTCAAGATTTTGTAAACTGCCTCCATATGTTCCTCTTGAGGTTTACTCAAATTGACTCACCACACTTACCAGGAAACTTATATCTAGTCTCGTGTGTGAGAGGTATATCAATTTTCCCACTAACTTTTGATATCTCACTGTATATCAACAGGAGTCCCATCTTCTTTCATACTCAGCTTCTGAGTTGTATCAATTGGAGTTTCTGAGGGCTTTGCTCCTAGCATCCCTGTTTCTTTCAATAGGTCAAGGGTATACTTCCTATGCGAAACAGATATTCCCCTTTGAGACCTAGCTACTTCCATCCTAAGGAAATATTTGAGCTTTCCTAGATCTTTAACATCAAATTCTGATGCTAAGGACCTCTTGAGCTATTGTAAGCTTTCAACATCATCACCAGTAAGTATTATGTCATCAACATAGACAATGAGGATAGAAATCTTACTTTTCTCATGTTTTACAAACAATGTATGATCTGTTTGACATTGAGTGTATCCCAACTGCTTCACTACCTTAGTAAACCTGTCAAACCAGGCCCTTGGAGACTGTTTAAGCCCATAAAGTGACTTGTACAACCTGCACACTCTATTAGGCTTTCTAAAGTCTTCCAATCCTTGAGGAACCTCCATGTATACTTCTTCTAAGTCCCCATTTAAAAAGGCATTCTTGACATCAAGTTGATGCAAGGGGCTAGTCAAGATTTGCTGCCAGTGAGAACAAAATTTTAATGGTGTTAAGTTTTGCCACTGGAGCAAATGTCTCTTGGTAATCAATTCCTTGAGTCTGTGTGAAGCCCCGAGCAACAAGTCTGGCCTTGTACCTATTGATACTTCCATCAGGATTATACTTCAAGGTAAAAAACCTATTTGCAACTCACTGCTGTTTTTCCCTCAGGCAACTCAGTAACTTTCCAAGTCTGATTCTTCTGTAGTGCTTCTAACTCTTCATTTATGGCCTTATGCCACTTAGGATCTGCTATTGCTTCTGTATATGTTGCTGGAATTCTTTCATTACAAAGCTTTTCATGTTAGGAGTCAACTGCTCATAAGAAACGAATTTACTGATTGGATGCATAGTACAAGACCTTACCCCTTTTCTCAATACAATTGGTAGGTCCAGATCTTCAGCAATTGGAGACGGGTCAGAATCATGGGTTTACCTTGGAATATTGAGGGTTTCCTCTTCTGCTATTGGCTGCTTCTTCTAACTTTTAGGCCTCCGAGTATAGATAATAATATTCTGATCCTCAAGATGAGCCACCCCTATTTCACTAAAATTCTCTTGATTTTGGACAAGTTCAGTTACTGTTTCAGGTGCTGTTTGGGTGTGATCTGTTTGGGTGTTGGTTTTAGGTTGGGTGTTAGGTTTAGTAGGCTGGTTAGGCTCACAATTCAGATCTGTTTCAGGCTGATATGGGTCAAGTTTTTGGTTTTGGGTCAGAAATTCCCATTCACTGCTGTCACTCTCCCCCTGAATGGGAATTTTAGAGTAAAAGGATTTATTTTCATGAAATGTGACATTCATAGTGATGAAAAACTTCTTCAAACTGGGTGAATAGCATCTATACCCCTTTTGAGTGGAAGAATAACCAAGAAAAATGCATTTGAAGGCACGAGTGTCCAGCTTACTACCATGATCATTATGCACAAAAGCTATACAACCAAATACTTTTTGAGGAATGGATGAAACAAGATGATTGTTGGGAAATGTTTCAGATAATTTTTGAAGGGGTGTTTGGAAGTTTATAGTTTTTGAAGGTAACCGATTAATAAGATAAGCAGCTGTAAGTACAGCTTCTCCCCAAAACAATTTTGGAACGTTATGAGTTATCATAAGAACCCTAGCAATTTCTAGAAGCTGTCTATTTTTCCTTTCAACTGTCCCATTCTGTTGTGGGGTATAAACACAAGAGGTTTGGTGTATGATTCCATGGTCATTGAGGTACATTTTGAGATGTGAGCTGAGATATTCCCTTCCATTATCACTCCTTAGGATTTTGATTGAGGTCTGAAACTTATTTTTGATCATTGAGTGATAATTTTTGAAAATTTCATACAAGTCAAACTTGTCTCTCATTAAAAACACCCAGGTAAGTCTTGTGTGGTCATCAATGAAGGTTACAAACCATTTGGCCTTTGAATGGGTGGAAATTTGAGAGGGTCTCCAAATGTCACTGTGAATGAGGGTAAATGGATGAGAAGGTTGATGAGTATGAGGTTGGTAGGTACTCTTCGTATGTTTTGCCATTTGACACACATCACAATAAAAAGGAGAATCATTTTTATTCATCAAATCTAGAAACATCTTTAACATATAATTGAAATTGGGGTGACAACCTAACCTATAATGCCATAACAACAAGTCTTTATTCATAAGTGTTGCTGTATGAGCAAACGTCTTTATTCTATCTTCATTCCCATCAAGATAATAGAAACCCTCAACTTCCTTAGCATTGCCAATCATCCTCCTCGAGTCCAATTCTTGAAAAACATAGCCAGTAGCAACAAAATTAGCACTACAATTCAATGCTTTGGTGATTTTACTGGCTGATAAAAGGTTACACTTAAGACCAGGGGCATATAGAACGTTTGTAAGAATTAATCCATTAGACAATTTCACTACACCAATACCCACAACTTCTGTGAACGTGCCATCTGCAATTTTTATCTTAATACCTTCTTCGCATGGCTACAAATCTATAATAAGGGTCTCATCACCTGTCATATGATTAGTGCATCCAGAATCTACCACCCAAGTATTCTTTTTTAACCTTCTACCCTTAAGAGTGAGAATTGATTTACCTTTATGGGCTACATAGCCCTTACTAATCGGTTTTTCAAGTTGTTCATTGCTAGTATTATGCTTCTCAAGGATCTTTTGCAAGATTTCTACCTCAGCAGCACTCAAGCTACCAGAATCAGTCTCTGTTTTGTCTTCTTGGGTCACAAAATACCCCCTGTTCTCGATCCTTTGCTTACTCTTGACATTAGGCGACTTGCCATGCAACTTTCAACATGTTTCTTTGGTTTGACCACTTCTACTGCAGTGATCACACCAACCTCATCCCTGCTTCTTGCCTTTAGCATCTCCTTGAGCCCCGTTTGCTGCAAGTGCTGAGGATTTTGTAATTACAGCAGATCCTTGTGTCAGTTTCATACGACTTTCCTCCCATTTGACAGTATTAAAAACCTCCCTAAGAGTTGGTAGAGGTCGAGTGCCCATTATTCTGCCACGAACATCCTCAAATTTAGCATTCAGCCCTAATAAAAAATCATATGTTTGTTCTCTATCCAGCAACTTCTTGTAATTTCTTGAGTCTGCAGCACACATCCATTCTAGATTGTCATACAAATCAATCTGTTGCCAAATCTTCACCAAGGTAGTATAGTATTAAACCACACCGGTTTCACCTTGCTTGTATTCCCGTATCATCCCTTTCAACTGAAAGAGAGCAGCCATATTTTCCATGGCTGAATAGGTGTGTTTAGCAGAATCCCAAATCTCTTTACCTGTCATTGCCAATAGATATCCTTAACTTTGCCTATGACGAGCCTTGATGCAAATTATTTTTCATAGCCGGTCCCAAACTCGGAAAAAAGAGGAGGGTTGTGTTAGGCAATCGATAGCCAACGTAAAACTTTGTCGAATCTTTATAACATGGACAATCGATATATTAAACGTAATGTTATAGCGCTATCCGAAAGTAACGCGCTGTATAGTTCGAGTACAGTGACAAATGAGCAAAAGCCATTGCATCGTCGCCTGAGTGTAGTGAAAAATAAGCAAGGGCTTCCACATTTTCGTAAACGAATGTGAATAAAAAAGTTAATTCACGAGAGTAGGATTCATTTTGGGACTTGGAATATAGGTACACTTACGGGTAAGTCAATAGAAATAGTAGATACCATAATTAGGAGGAAGATTAATTTTATGTGTTTACAAGAAACTAAATGGGTAGAAGAAAAAGCGAAAGAATTAAACACTCCGAGTTTTAAACTTTGGTACACTAGTAAGGTTATATCTAGAAATGGAATAGGTATAATTGTTGATAAGTTTTGAAAAAATATTATAGTAGATGTAAAAAGGTTAGGAGATAAAATCATTGCATCAAAGTTAGCAGTGAAAAAAGAAATCTTTAATGTTATTAGCGCCTATGCACCACAAGTAGGATTAGAAGAATATCACAAAGTAAAATTTTGGGAGGATTTAGAATGTTTAGTTCAGGAAATACCATTAGGAGAAAAGATTTTTCTAAGAGGGGATCTAAATAGTCATGTGGGAAGTGTATCTTCAGGTTACAAGGGTGTTCATGGAGGACATGGCATAGATGAACCAAATGCAAAGGGTAAAACTTATACACTTTTCATTAACGTTCGATCTCATATTAGCTAACACTTGTTTTAGGAAGCGTGAAGAACATCTTACCACGTGCAAAAGTAGAAGGGTATGTTCTCAAATTGATTTCTTTCTTATAAGAAAATCATATAGAAAACTTTGCATGGATTGCAAAGTTATACCTAGAGAGAATTTAACTACTCAACATAGAGTTTTGGTTATGGATATACGAGTTAGGAGGAGAGTAAAAAGCAAAGGCGAAAATAGAGTGTTAAGGACTAAGTGATGGCAACTAAAAGGGGATAAAGAAAAGAATGTGCAGAGACGGATTGTGGAGGAAGGACCTTGGGAAATACAAGGAAGTGCTAACGATATGTGGAATGGAATGGCTAAAAAGATTAGGAAAGTGGCAAAGGAAATATTAGGTGAATCAAAAGGTTTTGGACCTAGAGATAAAGAATCCTAGTGGTAGAATGCAAACGTGCAAGATAAGATTAAAGTGAAGAGGGAGTGTTATAAAGTGTGGTCATTATGTAAGAGTAATAAAAATTGGAAGAAATATAAAGTAGCTAAGAAAGACACTAAAAAGGCAGTGAATAAAGCGAGAACTAGGGCATTCGATGGATTATACCAATCTTTAGATACTAAAGTTGGAAAAAGAAATATTTACAAGTTAGGTAAAAGTAGGGAAAGAAAGACAAGAGACGTGGACTAAGTAAATGCATTAAGGATGAAGAAGGGAAAGTCTTGGTCACGGAACGAGACATCAAAGAATGGTGGAAGAGTTATTTTCATAGGCTTTTTAATGAAGGCCATGAGATTTCATTGTAATCGGATAAATTAGATACTAGAGAAGAGGATCAAAATTATACCTTTTACCGTAAGATTTGTGAGACAGAGGTAAAAGAAGCATTAAAGCGAATAGAAAGTGGCAAAGCAGTTGGACCGGATAATATACCTATTGAAGTATGGAAAGGTTTAAGAGTAAAAGGTATAAGTTGGCTTACAAAGTTATTTAATAAAATTATGAGATCTAAAAAAATGCCAGATGAGTAGAAGATAAGTTCTTTAATTCCTATTTATAAGAGTAAGGGGGCATTCAAAATTGTGCAAATTATAAAGGAATTAAACTCATGAGCCACACTATGAAATTATGGGAAAGAGTAATTGAGCGACGATTAAGGAAAGAGACCCAAGTTACGGAGAATCAATTTGGTTTTATGCCAGGAAGGTCAACTATAGAAGCAATATATTTGTTGTGAAGATTAATGAAGCGATATCGAGAGAATCAAAGAGATTTACACATGGTGTTTATCGATTTGGAAAAAGCAGGGTTCTATGGAAGGCTCTGGAGAAAAAAGAAGTTCGTATAACTTATATTCGAGCAATATAAGATATGTATGATGAGACTACAACTAGGGTAGTAACAAAAGGTGGACTTACAGAAGATTTTCCGATAACTATTGGTCTATATCAATAATCAACTCTGAACCCTTATCTTTTTACTCTAGTATTGGATGTGCTTACTGAACATATCCAAGGGCCGGTGCCACGGTGTATGCTTTTTGCAGACGATATTGTTTTAGTTGGAGAATTGAGAGTGGAAATAAATGAGAAGTTAGAGAGGTGGAAATTAGCTTTGGAAACTTATGGATTTCATTTAAGTAGAAGTAAATGGAGTATATGGAATATAAGTTTAGTAAGAGACACACCACTTCTAGCGCAGAAGTGAAATTTGAAGAACATATTATATCACAAGTTACACGATTTAAATATCTTGGATCTGTCATACAACATAACGGGGAAATAAAAGAAGATGTAACACATAGGATTCAAGCAGGGTGGATGAAGTGGAGGAGTGCTTCGGGTGTTATTTGTGATAGAAGAGTACCACTCAAACTTAAGGGTAAATTCTACCGTACAGTTATAAGACCTGCAATGTTATATGGAATTGAATGTTGGGCAATAAAAAATCAACAAGAGAATAAGTTTAATGTTGCAGAGATGAGAATATTGCGTTGGATGAATGGACACATTAGACGAGATCGGATTAGAAATGACTACATTAGAGAGAAGGTGGAAATCGCACCTATTGTGGAAAAGATTGTAGAATCAAGACTTAGATGGTTCGGTCATATCGGGAGGAGACCTATAGAAGCCTCAGCTAGGAGAGTAGATGAGATGAAGAATAGTCCAATAATTAGAAGTAGAGAAAGACCAAAAAAAATTATAGGAGAAATTATTAAGAAAGATTTAGATTTAAATGGTTTGTCTAAAAATATGATTTACAATAAGTGTTTATGACGTCGATTGATCCATGTAGCCGACCCCACTTAGTGGGAAAAAACTTTGTTATTGTTGTTGTTGTTGTTGTATATATGTATATGAACGATAGTGAAGTACATGTAGTGCATTGTACTATTACTAGAAGAATATAACATAAGCCCAAACCTAAAAGCCCATATGGAATAAAGTAGATGACCAAAAAAGATAATGTCCTAAAAAGTAAAAAGAAAAGAAAACATCATAACAAATGTACACAGTAAAGCGCTTCGTCCCTCCTCCATTAAGCATTTCAGATTTAACATTTTTCACAAATTGCTTGATTTTTGTTTTTCATTAAAAAACAATATTCTATTAGAGGAAAATGAGGGAACAAGTAAGTAGGAGAACAAGTTATACTCCTAAAAAGAGCCAATAAAAAGGAAGTAAACAATATGAAACAAGTTTATCGGTGCAATGAAGCTCTCCACCCCATCAGCATCTCTGATAAATTGCTTGAACATGGTAGCCAGTAACTTTCTGTTCCTTTTTCTTTTTCTTTTTTTTCCCCCAATATTCCTGTGTCTTTGATAGAACCAGCTCTGATGTCCATATGCATTAAGCCAAATGTGACCCTTATAAAGCGCACTTCCTTACATTACTTGGAAGGCATGCAACTGAAGGCTGCACAAAATACATTTTCTATCTAGCTAATACAGCTATTTCTTGATTACAGCATGGTCAAATCCTGTAGGTTATGCACTTTTTATAATACAGTCGTGTTTTGTGCATAAGATGCAACAAAGATTTTATAAACGCTCTCAAATAATCAAAGAATCCATAATTGACATTAAATAATTTATAATTAACTCAATTGTTTAGACCAAGTACCACTATAAATCCGTCCCCTCAAGTATTACAGCATGTAGCTCACATAAGCATCACCAGTGGAATTATTCCATAGCTAATCCCGTTACTCATTAGAGTACCATAAACATTATAAGTTCACATCGCCAAAATCTTTTTTGGGGCCCTCAATATATGAAATCAACATACACTCATGCACATCTCCTTAGCAGACATTTCAGTAACATATCAAACTTTTGAGGTTGACATTGCTCCAACAATTATGCATGTTGTCTCTCACAATATTCCCTTAGATTAACTACCAATTATAAAGAAAAAATTGTTAAACAACAGGGTCACTTCAAGATTTATACGGATCAGTGCATAGCATGTTTCACCTATCATCTTTCCGGTATTACATTCTCCATACCTTTATGCTGCTGGATATAGCAGAAGCATTCATAACACGAGGCCATAAACTATATTCAGCAAGCAACCCCAGCATAGATGACATGAAGATATATCTCTCATCCTCCGCAGCCTAAATAAATGATGTATTATAAATAACAGCAACTAGAGTACAACAGACAAGAATGGGTGGACTGTGAAGAAACATGGTAATCTCAAATGCATAAAGCAAATAGATTAATTTCAAAAGCATGTGCTATAAAAGATAAGAACATCATTATGAGATAGAGATTTCAACATAAGCAACTATAATTTCATGATAAGGAACAATGCGTTCAATTATGTTCAAGCTTTTCATTAGCAAAAATCAATATGCTTAGTATCAGGAGTTGTTTACATGATTGGCATCCACTCATTCATGCATGATACAGTAAAAGTCCAGACCCAAAACCTTAAGCAGCTAAGTAATCGATTCAAGAGTAGTTTTTGCAACAAGAATACCCCTCCCCCTTTCCAAGTGCAAGCCCACTGATTGAAATATGGTAAACAACTATCTTATATTGGAAAGTGAAGAAAACAAGAATTTTGGGACTGATTTTTCATGTTATTCCAAGAAGCGAAGAGAAAGATACAAATAGGCAATAGGGAACATAGGCCACAAGATACTCGGCCAATCTAATCCCACTAAATCCAGAAAGCAAAACAGAAAACTCCTACCTTAATTTAATAACATTGACTAAGAACAAAAAAGGAAATAACACAGTAAAATAAAATAGTAAACTAGGACTAAGAAAAGCATGTGAAAAAACATGTTAAACCAAATAGAGGGTGTCAAACACCACATATGCAGAGGCAATGTAACATAGAAATAAACAACACTCTCCCTCAAGCTGGGGAGTAGATGTTGGACATTCCTAGCTTAGTAGTTAATTTGTCAAACTTGATCCTTGATAGCCCCTTTGTCAACACATCTGCTACTTGAGAAATGGTAGGAATGTAATTCAACTCCGTGAGACTTGACTAAATGTTTTCTTTGAAGAAATGCCTATCTATCTCCACATGCTTAGTCCTACAATGATGTATAGGATTTCTTGTAATCCCAATGGTTGCTATGTGGACACAAAATACCCTCATTGGCACATTGGCATTAAAGTTTAGGTCCTTAAGGAGTCTCAATATCCACATTTCTTCACATATACCCAGTGCTAAGGTTTGAAATTCTACTTCAGCATTACTTCTAGGAAAAACCAATTGCTTCTTACTCCTCTAAGTCACCATGTTCCCTCACACAAATATACAGTAACTAGTAGTAGACCTCTTATCTACCACTGATCCTACCCAATTTACATCTAAGAACACTTTTATATCTTATTAGGGGGTGTTCAAAGGCTCAGTTTCGATTTTGGACCAAAACCAAAACAAACCAAGTTGGTTTTTCAAAATTGAAGACCTATACGATTTTGAATTATAACCAATTTCATTTCATTTGGTTCAATTCCTGCTTTTTTTTTCAAGTGATTTAATTTTTTTCCAATTTTTTTCAAATATTTATTTTCTAGATTTAATTGCCTTGGTGGTGACGAGAGAGAGGTTAATTTCCTTTCTAAATAGTTTAATTGGGTTTTATGCTACTCCACAATATTAGGAAATCAATCTCAAGATTCTTTTTTTTTTTGGGGGGGAGGGGGGGTTCTCAAGAACGTCATATCACTGTTGGCCCAATGCATTCTTCAATCATCACCCACCAACCACAATGATTCAATTGGCCCAATACTCTCTTTTTTCCTAAAACACCCATTTCAAGCTTAATTTTTTTTGCGTGGGGGTAGGGGGGATGCATCTCACCATTGGTTCGGTTAAAACTAACCCAAACCAAACCAATTAAATCAGTTTTGACATGTAAGAAACCAATGTGGACCTATTTTCTTTTTTAATTTTGGTTCAGTCTAGTTTAGTTCAACTAGTTTGATTTGGTTTTGAACACCCCTAACCTCTATGATCTCCCTTTTTGAAAAATAGACCCTTACCAGAAGTCATCTTGAGATATCTCAAGATTCTATACACTACTTTCATATGTTCTTCATTCAGTTTATTTATGAATTGGCTCATAACATTGAATGGGAAGCCATTATCTAGATGAGTATGAGTTAAATATATTAGTTTCCTTACGAGTCTCTGGTACTTGCCAGTCCCAACAAAAGCACTTTCTTACTTGAGACCCAGTGTATAATTAGCTTTCATAAGAGTGTTTACCAGCTTACATCCTAACAACTTTGTTTTCTCAAGCAAATCTAAGGTGTACTTCCTTTGTGAGGCAAAAATCCTCTGCTTGTTATGAGAAACTTCCTTGCCAAGAAAATGCCATAAATCACTAAGGTATTCGACTTCAAATTCACATGCTAGAGATAGCTTTAGTTCTTCAGTGTAATCTCCAATGGTCACAATGTCACTCACATACACAATAAGAATTGCTAACTTCCATATGTCCTACTTCAACAAATAAAGTATTGTCATCTTGGCATTGGTTATATCCTTGTGCCCTCATAATCGTGGTAAACCTCTGAAACAAGGTCCTAGAAGATTGTTGAGCACATAAATTGATTTGTGGAGCCTACACACCTTTCTAAAATTGCACTCACACGACATTCCTAAAGGGATCTCCATATAGACTTCTTCCTCCAAATCCCCATTTAAGAAGGCATTCTTCATATCTAGTAGGTAGAGGCCAATCTAAATTTATAGCAATAGAAAATAATACTTTGATAGTATTGAATTTGGCCACTAATGCAAATGTTTCCTGCTAGTCAATCCCTTCAATTTAAGTATACAACTTGGCTATAAGTCTTGCCTTGTATCTGTTAACACTACCATTTGGGTTATATTTCCATGTGAAAATCCACTTGCATCCAATCAGTAATTTACCAACTGGGAAATCAACTATTTCCCTGATTTCCCAAGTATGAATTTTATTAAGGGCATCTAGTTCTTCTTGAATAGCATTTCTCCATTCTTTCATCTTGGCTGCCTCAAACACTGTTAGGGAGTTTTTCAAGAGCAACATTATGTGCAAAAGCTTGCAATTTAGGTACCAATCTTTCATATGAAACAAAATTGCTAATTGCATGTTTAGTACAACTTCTTACCCCCTTTTCTCAATGCAATGGGCCTGTCTAACTCCTCCCAGTGTTCAGGAGTTGAAGTAAGGGGAATGAGTTTCCTTTTCTTAGAATGCGTACGATTTTTAGATTCAAGGATCTCCCTTGAAGTATGCTACTTGTGGAGCCTTATTCCTCCTTGCGTAAGGTTGCACATCTTTTTGCCATACAGCATCAGGATAGGCCTTGGGTACGGGTTGGTTTGGGTCAATTTCAGTGGTTTTAGGTTGGTTTGGTTCATGACAAGGGAGGTTTTCATTGTGGGCAGGTGCAAAATTTTCAGACTTGGTGTGATTCTGGTCTTGGGCAGGTGTGGGTACAAATATGTTTCCAAACATCCATTCCTTGTTTAGATTCCTAAAGGAGTGTTTGGGAATAAAAAGGCTGAGTTTCTCCTCCAAAAAAAGTGAGGTTTATTGTAATATACACGTTTTTGGTGGTGGGAGAAAAAAATTTTTACCCTTTTTGGGTGAAAGAGTAACAATAAAAAGGCACTTGATGCCTCGGGAATCAAATTTGCTACCATCGTCATTGTGGACAAAAGTTGTGCAGTCAAAGACTTTGAATGGGAGAGGACATAAGATGGGTGGTTGGGTAAGTTTCAAGTAATTTTTGTTGAGGAGACATGAACTTAAGGATTCTAAAAGACATCCTATCGATGTGATAGGCAACAATGAGGACAGCTTCACCCAAATGGTGTTTAAGTGCATTAGAAGCAAGGAGAAGGGACCTATCAACTTCAAGCAAGTGTCTATTTTCTGTTCAGTAATCCCATTGTGTAGTGGGGTATTTACACATGAACTTTGGTGTAAGATCTTACAATCACTTAGGTATGAGCTAAGGTCAGAATTGAAATAATTCTTAGCATTATCACTCCTCAAAGTTTGAATCTAGGATTGAAACTGTCTGAATGAGTTGATGGAAATTTTTTAAGACATTAGTGACTTACGATTTTTCTTTTAAAAGATACACCCAAGTCAATCTAGTGTGGTCATCTATGAAAAGTGACAAACCACTTTGACCCATCAACATTTTAAGCATTGGATGGTCCCTAAACATCACTATGTAGGAGAGAGAAGGGTTTAAAGGATTGATGTGCATGAGATGGCTAAGATGCTTTGACATGTTTTGAAAGTTGACAAATTTCACATGATGGAAAAAAGGAAGTTTTACTGATCAACTTTGGGTGCAAACGTTTCATGTAAAGAAAATTTAGATGGCCTAACCTATAATGCCACAGCAATACATCATCAACTTTATTGGAAGAAACAAAATGAGTCATAGCATCTTGAGAACTCTTCTTGGGACTATTCAAGTAATATAGGCTAGCTTACATCTTAGCATTACCAATCCTCTTCCCCAACTTCAAATCCTCAAAATAATAACCATCATCATGAAAGTAAGTAGCACATTTCAAGTCTTTAGTGAGTTAGCTATTGGACAGAAGATTGCAAGTTAATTGGGAAACAAATAAGACATCTTGTAACACTAAATCTTCAGATAATTTGACCACACCAATACCACTAACTTCAGCCAAAGTATCATCAGCAATTTTCACAACAGGTTTGTCAAAGTTGGGAATAAAGTCGTGAAAAAGAGATAAACTACCAGACATCTTGAATCAATGATCCATGTATGAGGTTTCTAAGTTTCAACATGCAAAGCCATGGGATTATTACTTGCCTAAGCCATTACTCCAACACCATGTTCTTATCTTGTACATAAGCAGTGATCATTTTTTGTATTATTTCCAGTTGTTCCTTATTGAACACTATTGGCTCAGGTGTTTTAGGCTGCTTTTCTTCTCCCAGTGCCATGAATACATGGCCTTCCCATGGCTGCCTTGGCTACCAATTTGTGGGCCTTCCATATATCATCCAACACACATCCTTAGTGTGAATCGTTTTATGGCAATGGTCACACCATCGCTTACCATTTCTAGGAGGCTTTCCATCAGACCCAATGGTGCCACAACCAACTAAAGCCAATGATTTTGATGCTAGTGGGTTCCCTTGAAAACCAAGGATGAGTTGCTTCCTACTTTCTTCATATTTGACCTCTGCAAAAACTTCTCTAAGAGTAGGTAGGGGCTATGTAGCCATCATTCTCCCCCTCACCTCATCAAATTGTATATTCAAGTTAGGAATGATTAACACCTATTCCTAGCTTGAGGAAGCATGCTAATTATGATTTAATTTGTTATTATTGTATTCCTTTTTATTTTACAGTTATTAGAATCTTCTTATGTTACGATAAGCTTTAGATCATATTTGTGAATAGATTAGTTTATCTGTTTAGTTCCTTGATATTAGGCAATACAGTAAAACCAAAGAAATAGGCAGATAACTAGTTACACAATATATATTTCCATATGCTATGAATAAAAGTATCATCAAAGTATTTTAATCTATAAGAATATCCAAGAACAAGAGATTTAGGTGCCTTATGGTCAAGCTTACTCCCATTATCAAGATGACAAAAGATGTACAGCCAAAAACTTTTAAAGGAAAAATGGGCATAAGTTAAGAGTGGGAGTAGTTTTCAAGCAATTTTTGTTGTGGTGTGAGAAAGTTCAAGGTCCTAGATGGCATTCAGTTTGAGGTATGTGGATGTAAAAATGGCTTTACCCCAGAAAAACTTAAGGGGCATTGGTAGTAGGCGGGGCATTGGTAGTAGGCATGAGAGACCTAGCAACCTGTAAAACATGTCTGTTTTTCCTCTCGGATACCCTATTTTGTTGTGGAGTATTGACACAAAGAACTCTAGTGGATGATCCCTTGACTTGTAAGATAACTTCCAAGGACAAAAATGAAATAGTCCTTAGCATTGTCAAACCCGAAAATTTTTATTTTCGGATTGAATTAACTTCAAATCATCATGCGAAAAACTTTGAAGGTGT
>JAIUCV010002560.1:0-44880 GCA_026724425.1 Erythrophleum ivorense
TCTCTAAACCAAAAATCTCTCTTTTTCAAACTAAAGTTCGATTTCTTGGACATTGGATCCATCAAGGAACTATAACTCCAATTGATCGTGCAATTCAATTTACCGATAAATTTTCAGACCATATTTTTTTTATGTTCTATATAATAATATCCTTAGATAAATCATATTGATTATCCTAAATATCCATAGTCAATCATTATTGTGGGAACGATGATGAATTAAGACTAGTATGATTTTGATTGATGATTATGTGTTAATCATGTATATAGATACAAATCATAATCACAGGCAGTCGTTAGGGAATGAGATACTAGATCGACCCGTTATAAGATAGCTACATGGATTAAGTCATAAGCGTATCTCATATATAACCATGTCATCGAACCCTTAGACTTGATATCACCATAATTTCTAATATGAAAAAATACTATTTTTTGGTATAGTCAAAAGTCATCTTTAACCGGGTGATCATAAAGGATATGATCGGGTATAGTAGAATTCATGTAGAAGAAGATGAGTGGTCAAGATAAGATTTGCCCATCTGATTAATAGATAGATATCTCTGGGCCCCTTGATGAATGAAACTGAGAAATACATGGCCGTGCTCAAATGGAAGGGTTTCCATTTGTACTGTCAATCTACATGTAGATCGAGAAAGCGACGATCAAGTAAGATAAGGATGACGTTGCCATACCTCATACTTGATCTAGATATCATGTGACAAAAATGATGTGATAAGATTATATGACAAGTTGTATCGAATCACCGATCCCTATATGATTTGGATAGTCACAATATCCTGCTAGAGGCCACTTGTGACTTGTGGGTCAAATAGTGTCATTAACCTACTGCCAACGTCATATGGGCCTACAGGATCGCACACAAGAATGAGTCAACTTGAGCTAGAATATCCAAATTCATCGAATTTAAAATTACGTCTAGATTCAATGAATGTCACGTTCAATCTAGGGTAGAAGAATTTTTATAAATAAATATATATTTGATATATATATAGTTTATAAAATTTGAAATATATATATCCTTTAATTAATTTAAATAAATTAGTTTTAAATTCAAATCTATATGATAGATTCAAATTTAAATTAATATGATAATTTAAATTTAATTTATGAGATAAATTAAATTTGAATTTAGTTTTACATTTAAATTAAATAATTGGTTAAATTTAATCTATTAGATAGACTTAAATTTAAACTAATATATTTAATTAAGATTTTATTTTATTTTATTTTAAAATAATGTATTTTAAATTAATCAAATATATCTGAAACCCTAATGAGATATCTCCATAATAATTAAAAAGGAGAAAGCTTAGGTTTCTTAGAACAACAAAACAACAAAAGGAAGAAAAACCCTGGAAAGAAAAAGTGTACGGACAGTGTATGACCCCTAGAGAGAGAGAGAGAGAGAGAGAGAAGAACATCTTCTCTACCAAGAACGTGTGCGAACATTGGTTAGAAGCGCTAGCACGCCATTCGAGTTGAGTAATCATTCGTGTGGATATTGGTAGAGGGAGAAAATCTGAATATCAATTCTTTAGATCTGATAGAAAAAGGTAAATATTTCTAGATCTACTCGATTTAAATGACATTGATAGATCCATGGGAAGGGATTCGGGATTTTAATTTTTCGCTGCATGTCTTTGAATTCCTAGCAGTTCATACCTCATTTGCATATGATATTACATTTGCTCATTAGTCTACAACTCAAAAATAATATGTACAAGCTTACTTTGACTTTCCTCCATGCTTTAAGATTACATAAGCTACATCATTGTCAAAACCAAGCTATTCATATTTCATTGCTTCCATTATTTGGCTCTTGAGTTCCACCTAAATCATATGAGATAAGAGAAGGAGGGGGTGAGATTCATAGAATCTCAATAGCTCTTTTCCCTTTCAAACTCATAATATGGATGCAATTCCTATGTTTAAGATGCATGTGTGGCATTCATAATTTCTTAAACATACATAAAGCATTTCTTCCATTCAATAAGTCACAAACAACATCTATAGGCTTGCCAAAACAATGGTTTAGCCTCACCTATTCTCTTTGGGACTTTTGGATTTGCCTCACCCACTTTTAAGGGACTTTTGACTAAGCCTCACCTTTTCTAAAGACTTTTGGCTTGTCTCACCCAACCTTTAAAGACTTTTGGCTCATTCTCACCCTTACTAAAGGACTTGCTAAAAACATATTTCATGGTTTAAACATATGCATACACATTCAAGAACAAAGAAACATCCACAAATACATGAGAGAAAAGAAAGAGAGCTACCTTAATAGAAATCCAAGCTTTACTTTGATTATTTCTTCCTTTTCTTGGTTCCACAATCACAACTAGATGGGCCTTGATTTCCTTGGCCTAAACATGACAAATAACACTCAATTATACTTTTGGAACAATCCAAAACATTAAACTTATACTTAAGAAGCACACTTTGTTCCATTAGTCTCATATTAGTTCCATTAATGGCCTAATGAAGCAACCACCATAATTCAAGTTCTTGGTTCTATTCTCTTGCCATATCTAGGCCTCTTGACCTCATTTAAGGTCCTTGGAGCCATTACACACTCACTTTCAAAAGCTTAGGTACATGTTGCTTATTAAGGCTACATTATGGAAATCATTGTCTCATTTCTCAATATATGGCTTCTAAATTTTTTTCAAGGATTCCTTCTACCTTCTTCCATCATACAAAGTCCCAACCTAAGCTTAGAATGAATTAAAACAGTCCTTAGCCTATTCTTCTAGCTTTGGCTGAAACTATAGGGGAGGAAAAAGCCCATGGACTTTTTGATTTTTCCTTGATAGGAAAGACACTTGGAAGACTTCCTAGGAGTCTTAGAAGCTCAAGCAAACACTCCCATAGGCTATAGAATTCATGCATCAAAATAGATTTCACAATGTCTCCATGAATCCCAAACTTTTCTATCTTGAATTCTAATGCTTCATTTTGATCCCTAATTGCTTTATTGGATTCTCCATGCCTCAAAGCCTCACTTACTATCATGTTTAGATCAGAATTGGACCCCTATTATACATCCCTTATTCTGATCAAAACCCTAAAGGAAAAGAAATTCAAGAAGAAGTAACAAAGTCCCACTTTGTTTACCTTGTTTACAAGCTTTCTAAGGGAGCTTCCTTATGTTACCAAGAACTCTCTCAAAATCCTCTCTTCCCTCTCCTAAAATAACCACATAATAGCACCAAATTAAATGCCAAAACCATGAGAAGGAAGAGGAAGAAAGGGGGAAGAAGTTTAACAAGGCAAGGAGTAGGAAAAAGTGGCTAAAACTTACACTTTTCAAAGCTTCTTCTTTCTCCTTGGCCTCTCCTCTTGTGTGCTATTCTCAACCCTTCTTAATTCTATTTTAACATATGGGAAAGTTGGTGAGGAGATCTGACCAGAGGTGGGACATTTTTATAAGCTTAGGAGTCCATTTAAATAACTTTTAAATTTTGCAATTTAGTCCCTCTTTTTAGCTTTGAATATTTAGGCTCATTTCAACTCCTTTTTTAGAACCATCTTTTCCAACATAAAATTTAGGTCCTATAATTCATAAAATGGCTTTGGTTTCACCCAAATTGAATTTAAAACTATTCTGAACTATTCGATTAATGTTTCGATCAACTAACAGCCAAAATTGCTAACTGGAGGGGTTTTAATTGTTCTGGGGGTTCCCATAGTTTTCAGGGCCTCTAAGAATCCCGGAAAGTTTAAATTTATCATTTAAAAAACTTTCCTATGAGTTTTCAAAATTTTTCAAAAATAAAAAACATGCCCCTACTTTCTTCGATAAATTTTCTAAACCACTCCGGCATTCTATTTTTAGGCAACTTAAGACTGAAATCCTCCTTTTCCATTATTTAAAATTTTATCTTAATTTTAGTTGGCCACATATCCTTCTTTTTAGGGGACTTCCTTTTATATTTAGTCAATTTCTAACGTTTACGAAGAAACAGGACATTACATTTCTCCTCCCCTTAAATAAATTTCATCCTCGAAATTTAGGGTATACTTTCTCTTACTCTTTTATGTTTTCACTAACTGCTTTTTTATTTTCCTTCTTCCTCTCTCTATATGCTTTTCTCAGCAACTTCATTCTTTTAAGTTCCTTTTGGCCAAGGAATTTACATTACTAGCTTTTAATAAGAGCTTTTCTTTTCCTGTACTACTAATCATATCTAATTAGTCTTAACTTATTTGTAGACGTTAATATTCTTTTCAGTAGACTCATCTATGTACCTCGGGAGGTGATTCACTTAGTGTCAACTCTCCTATATCGTCTCTTAATGGCTTTCCATAAGCTCTCATTATCCTTTTCTGTTTATCAGAGCCATTAGAGCTATTTGTCTATTTACTCACTTATTTAAGCATAATATCCCCTGTTCCTTTTTCGTGCTCTTTCTTACTAGCTCATTCCGTAATCACAATTCTTATTTCTTTCTATCATAGACTTTATATTTCAATTACTTATTGGGATTACAGTTTCTTTGGGGAGTTTTCACTTTTAATGATCCCAATTTCTCTGTTTACTAACATATTTGCCTTTTTAGGGTGAGACTTTTCCTTACTTTTTTTGCTCACATACGAGTGGGCATTTTATGGTCCATCATCTCAACACTGGTTGGCATAGCTTATATTCCTCATACTAGCATCAAAGAGCAACTACCACTAACTAATGCCGAACTCTGGTGGGATGCTAACTATATTCATAGTCTTAATCACTGGAGATACGGTCTACCACTTACCCCATTATGAAGACTACAGCTGACCCCTTTCTGAAACACAGCTTTAGTATATAGGGATCTCTCTTTATCACTCGGTCAGGTTAATATCTACTAAGGAGTAGTTCATCTAACTTTGGCTCGGAAAAGCTACTTTCTTGCTTTTCTCATCCTATACACTACACTCATTTATCAGAAGTATAGTCAATTGTCTAATTATCTGAATATAGCCTTACTATTTCTAGTGGCAATAGTCTATCAGACTTAGGAAGTCTCTAGTCTCTGAGACAAAAGTTAACTGAAACTATATTGGTCTCTGAGACTAGCCACTCTGTAAAAACTGTCTCAGGTTGTCATCTCACCAGAGAAGTATTATACTGTAACTATGGGCTCTCTGTAACTCTGTGGGATTTACTGCGACCCCTCAGTCTACTATGACTTCTCAGAACCCAGCTAAGGTCTACTATGACTTACTGTGTTATACTAGGATCTACTGTGATTCATCTCTGGGAGACGTCAAAACCTAAGATCACTGTATTTGAAATAAAGCACATGCTCACTAAGTCCGATAACTGTTGCTCATAAACTCCCAGGCTCAACTCAGATATCCATCATGCTCTTCGTGCAAAGTGGGTTCTATGTCATCTGATTCTTTATAATCACATCGTACTGATACTCAGGAGCATTTTAACTTTCATTTATCACTCCTTGTGGGAGCTTTACGTTCCCACTTTAACCCTTTTTTTACTCGGCTTTCTTTCTTTACTTTTACTGACTTACTATGCTTTATTTATACTCATTCTATCTTTCCTCTCATATCCTGCAATTTCTAACTATGTCTACATTCTGCTTTTAAGTGCCTTAGCACCAGGGCATCTCACACATTGAGTGTGCCTAACATCTCTCACAGAATAGAAATTATACACTGGTCCCTTCTCATTTTGTTTAATTATATTATAAGGGACTTAGATCATACATACTGAACTCATACTATCTGCATGCTTTTCTTATTATTTTACTATTACTGGAATCCCTTCACTTCTCATTCTTAACTTATCTTATTATTTAACTAACTAGGATACTCTTCGATCATCGGGACACTTTTATAATTGATGCCATTATTTGTTACGTACTCAAGTCACATTACTACTGGGTTGGCCAGACCTAATATCATATAACCATTGTTGCAATCAAATCATAATATCAAACACTAATACACAGGTGCATCATGACTAAACTCAAAACTACCATTGTCAGTATATTACAAGTTTTCTAATAATCTAAAATACTCCTTTTTTAATTTTCTTTATTTTCCTTATTTCCATAGGACACTCGGGGAAAAGAGGACCCTTCCTCTAATTTCTTGTGAAAATTTTTGCTTCATCCCGAGGTCACTTTACATTACTTGACTATCTTTGTTTAGGGCATTATCATGCTCATTGAACATCTATGATAAGGATAATCATGCTTTCTCAGACACTTAACACATCAACTTGATATCTATTTTCAATCTAATATGTCCTTAGCTTGAGCATCCTTACATACTCTTTCTTTTACTTCCATTATCCTTGTACTTAGGTAAAAGGATGCTCTATTACTCATTTACTTACTATTTCCTGCTTCTTTATGCTCAAGAACCCCTGCTTCTTTTTTGGGTTCCTTTACTTACTCACTTCCTGTAATATCAAGAGAGATCTAATTCCTCTTATACTCTTGCTTTGCTCTTAACTAGACCATTCCTTTGTAACGAAAATTTATCTTATGCAACCTTAGAATTTGCATTCTATATTGCTCTTGGCTTACACTCATTCTCTGTGTAATACAAAGACTTACCTTCTTAGGTGATCTTTAGCTCCCTCGAGCTTCTTGGAAGGCACTAAAGGCCTAACTGCTTACCTTTTTAATCTCATCCTTAGGAGCACAGTTTACTAATTTTAGGGTTTTACTAACTCCAATCCAGGACAAGTACTCTCAATGTCCGAATTCTACCTTACTGAAGATTTATGCTCCACTAGGTGCTCTAATTACTCACGTGCCTTAACTCTATATTATTTCATATTAGAGAGCTTGTCTGACTAACTATTAGACCTCTGTCTATTTACTTCATCTGTGCTTAGTTTATCTATTTAGTCATTACTAAAGTAAGGGCATCTCTTCTATGGATTAGCTTCTTAGTTCTTCTTCACTTCCCTCTATCATTGTACTTTACACATTAGGGGTCTATCTGTAAGGGGAATTTTTTGTTTTTACTAACCACTATTAGGTGGTCTTTCTATCTCATGACATCTTACATGGGGGTTTTGTTACTCACTTCTCTTAAGCTTTAACTTATACTTAGCCTAGTCTACCTATTTGATCAGAACTGTGGCTTACAATAAGCCCCATTAACTCATATAAGCTTATGATGAATTTAACACTTTCAAACTATTCTCATTCTCTTTTTTGAATTTTTGACATTGGGCCAATCATACTTATCTTTAAATATTACTTATAAGGTACACTCTTCTCGTACCTTTATTGTATTCACCAACACTGTTCACTTTGCATGCTATAATAACATCCTGTCAACAAGGTCCAGGATCTTGTTGACAATCGTATACTATAGTGTAAAATTCAAGACCCTGTCGACAAGATTTTTCTAACAGTGCCTACAAGGTCTTGAGCTCATTATATTAGCCTATCATTTTCTGTTTCACAGGGTAGCATCCTAAGTTGGAGTCAACACCTTATAGGTGAATCTCAACAACTTCATTATTCCTGTGTCTGACATTCTTTAGTGTTGAGTTCTTTCTCAATTTTCAACTGTTAGGCCCACTGATCATATGTTACTTATTGATCTTCCATGACCATCTATTGCTCTTTCTTTTTACTTATACTAGGGCTCCCCGCTCTTTGTGGGTCGATTGACCCCATAGTAACTCATTTCTCAGGTTGGCCTAAATATGACCAATAAGGCCATTATACTACAATACACTTCACTATAACTAGAGGTTTCTTTAGCTACTTAATTTGACTACTCCTATACATAGCCTATTATCAAAGCTAGAGGGTTCTACCTCTTGCTTTATTCATGCATAACTAGCTATTACCTCTTGGCTATTAGGACTTTATAAAGTGTAGCTTATAACTCACTTCTGGCTTGAGGGTATAACTTTTCAAGTTCTAAAATTCACCAAGATATTTGGGTGTCGTGGCTAGGGAGAGTAACTCTTTTTCTCATTTTCCCTTTACTATATTACGTCATTGCTTGTCTTTGTATCAAGCAAGACATCTCAAAATGATCTAAGTATGATTACCAAGGAAAATCAGGCCTCACATACTCTTTCTGGGCAAGCCTCTTTGTATCAACAAGATCATATCTCATTGTTCATACCTAGGACTTGCTATTGATCCCGGCGAGCTATCTTACTTCATAAAGCTCTAGCCATCGGATCAGTTGACTCCACTCAAGCTACTCTAGAGTCAACCTTTCTCGATGTACACTATCTACTCCAAGACCATTCAACAACTTGCTTATCATAAACCTAGCCATGCCCTACCTTCACACACCTAAAATGCCTTATATAAGGCTTTACATAACTGTACAAGCCTTTCTATAGCCTTATCGCCATCTCCTCAAGCCATATACAACTTTAAGAAACCTAAAACTTTGCTCTGATACCAATAAATGTCATACCATACATTTCCTACCATCACATAACTTCATTTAAAAGGATTGGTACATGTTCGTAGTGAGTAACCAAGGAAAAATAACAAAATAATACACTTTTCTCACATTAAGTTGGGTGCACTATTTTTAAATTTGCGTCATGTGGGCCCCATGGACTTTCCAACAACATTATATAGTCATTTACTATTTTTACAAATCATAAATAACTCAAAACATCAAGCAATCCATAGTTTCAAGCTCAAGAACTCTAGATTTCCATTCATTCTCCTCAGACAGCATGTGGCAGATTTTAGGGGCAATTTTGAAAAATCATAACTAAATGTAGCAAAATCAAAATCTGTCATACCATAGCTTTCTGGAAAGCTCTAAGTGTTACATTTACACAAAAAATAAATTCAAGCCATGCACAAAGGCATTTAAACCACGTTTGATAACAAAAAATGCATAAAGGTCTAGCTGCTCTCTGATACTGATACAGGTTACTGATATAATATTTGAAAATTCATAATTAATTTCACAAAAATTCAATCTAAGCATATGATACCAATTTGAAAATTTATGGATGTTAGATAGAGGAGAAAAATAAGTCCAAACCAATCTAGATGCATTCAGACCCCAAAAATCAATCAAACAATACCATGGCTCTGACTGTGTGCCTAGAACTGGACAACAAATTTAAAAATTTATATCTCCCTCTCTAGACACCCAATTAAGGTACTTCTAATTGATACAAGTCATTGGGAAGGTCTAGTTTCTGCTTGTAAAATTTCATAGCAATTAGACATCATTTGCCTTATGAATGATAGAATTTCATTTCTGATCAAAATGAACAATACACTGACCAAAACTAGAAAAATTCCTAACTTCAAAAATTCACCAAATATTATCCACTTTATCTTCCCAAAAATCTATCAATAAGACCTAGATGCATGCCAAGTTTCAAACCTAAAAGAGCTCATTTGGATAGAAAGTGATACAGCTCTACAAAATGATCAATTTTGCTTCATCTAAGGTATCAACTTGGTCCAAATAGCTTCCTTTTGGGTTTGGCACCCCTTAGGCAAGTTTAAAAACATGAATATGACATGTAGGAACTACCCAATTGACCCCAAACACCATGCATCTTAATTTGGCTATCCCACACTCAAGAATATATGTATCCAAGTATGTACACAAGGGTTCAAATTTCACATTCCCATTGTCTTGGCACTATACAATGTTCATACCTCATTTGCATATAATATTACATTTTCTCATTGGTCTACAACTTAATAATAATATGTACAACCTTACTTTGACTTTCCTACACACTTTAAGATTACATAAGCTACATCGTTGTCAAAACCAAGCTATTCATACTTCATTGCTTCCATTCCTTAGCTCTTGAGTTCCACTTAAGCCATATGAGATTGGAGAAGGAGAGGGTTGAGATTCATGGAATCTCAATAGCTCTTTTCCCTTTCAAATACACAATATGGATGCAATTCTTATCTTTAAGATGCATGTATGGTATTCATAATTTCTCAAATATACATAAAGCATTTCTTCCGTTCAATAAGTCACAAACAACATCTATAGGCTTGCCAAGACAATGGTTTAGCCTCATCCATTCTCTTTGGGACTTTTGGACTTGCCTCACCTACTTTTAAAGGACTTTTGACTAAGTCTTACCCTTTCTAAAGACTTTTGGCTTGTCTTACCCAACCTTTAGGGACTTTTGACTTATCCTCACTCTTACTAAGGGACTTTTGGCCTCACCATACTTAAACAAGCCAAGAACATATATAAGAGCATCTTCTAAACATAGAGATATAGCAATATGGTACCATGACATTTAAAAACTTGCTAAAAACATATTTCATGGTTTAAACATATGCACACACATTCAAGAACAAGGAAACATACACACATGCATGAGAGAAAAGATAGAGAGCTACCTTAATGGAAATCCAAGCTTTACTTTGATTATTTCTTTCTTTTCTTGGTTCCACAATCACAACTAGCTGGGCCTTGATTTCTTGGCCTAAACATGACAAATAACACTTAATTATATTCTTTGAACAATCCAAGACATTAAACTTATACTTAAGAAGCACACTTTGTCCCATTAGTCTCATATTAGTTCCATTAATGGCCTAATAAAGCAACTACCATAATTCAAGTTCTTGGCTGCATTCTCTTGCCATATCTAGGCCTCTTGATCTCATTTAAGGTCATTAGAGCCATCACACACTCACTTTCAAAAGCCTGGGTATATGTTGCTTCGTAAGGCTACATTATGGAAACCATTGTCTCATCTCCCAATATATAGCTTCTAAATTTTTCCTAAGGGTTCCTTTTACCTTCTTCCATCATACAAAGTCCTAACCTAAGCTTAGAATGAATTAAAATAGTCTCTAACCTATTCTTTTAGCTTTGGCCAAAACTATGGGGGAAGAAGGAGCCCATTGACTTTTTGATTTTTCCTTGATAGGAGAGACACTTGGAAGGCTTCCTAGGAGTCTTAAAAGCTCAAGCAAACACTCCTATAGTGTAACATCTGGTCCCTTCGTAAATGTGAGAAACATAATGTTCAATTTCTCCGTAAACGTCAGAAATGGGCTTGATACAAAAGGAAGCCCCTGAAATAGAAGGAATTGGGGCCAAATAAAATTATGATAAAATTATAAATAATGGAAAATGAGGATTTAAGTCTTGAGTTACTCAGAAATCAAGGCCAGAGTGATTCAATAAATTTGTCAAAAAGCCAGTGGCCTTTTCGTAAATATGAGCACTTTTTGAAAAACTCACAAAAGGGCTTTTTAAATGAAATTTTTGAGTTTTCCAAGGTTCTCAGAGGCCCCAAAAACCATGGGAAGCCCCGGGACCAGTGAAGCCCCTCCGGTGTACTCTTTCCAACGTCGGTTGACTCAAACTTTGACTAGTTCGTTCGGGAAGGTTTTAGCTCTGATTTGAGTAATTCCAAAGGCATTTTATTAAATTGGGAATCTAAATTTTATAATGAAAAGGACAGTTCTCAAAAAGGAGCTAAAACGAAGCCAAACCGAAAATGCCATTCGAAGGGCAAAATTGGAAACTATTTTAAAAAGGAAGCTTCTTTCTTCTTCTTTATATGCCATGTTCTTTCTCTCCTCTCTAAGACTGACTTAATTCTGCCAAAAACCAAAGAAGAAGATGCCCTTCTTAGGCGCACAAGAGGAGGAAGATTTTGGAGGAAGAAATTCAAGAAAAGGTAAAAATCTTTAAGAAATTCCATATCCTTCCTTCTTGAAACTTGCTCCTCTCCTCTCAAGCTTTCTTTCTATGGTTTTAATGGAGATTTTGGTGCTGCTTTGGGGGCAGAACAGAGAGGAAAAATTTGTGTTTGGAGTGAGGCAACCAAGGAAAGTGAAAAGCAACCAAGAAAGAGCAAGAAAATAAGATAAAACTTTCATTCTTTGGTAGCTTCTTCCTCCCCCTTCCTATTGCACGAATTTGGCCACTATGAGCCCAATTCTTAGGGGCTATTTTCTGTCTAATTCATAGAGGGATTAGAGGTTTTAGATGGCAAGGATTAAGAAGGAACTAATAGAATCAAGAAATGAGCATTAGGAGACAAGATAGAACTATTAGGGATCCAAATGCTCCGTTGCAAATCTAATTTTATGTGAATGTTCTTAGGCTAAGACCCTTAGAGAGCTTCCCACATGTACCTCTGATCCAAGAAAGCAAAGCAATTGTAAGAAAAACTAATGAACTCTAAGTAGAAAAAGTGTAGTGCATTTGAAGGGATTGTAAAAACTGATTTGATTTATGCATTCCCTAGCATATGTGAGTGTTTGTTTGAGTTCCTAAGACCCTTAAGAAGCCTCCTAAGTGGCTTTCCCATCAAGGAAAAATTGGAAACCCCTTAAACCCCAAATGCTTCCATAATGTCAGCCTAGGATAGATGGAGGGGTTAAAGAGTGTTTTAATTTATTCTAGCCTTGGTTTGGGACTTCATATGATGGTAGAAGGTGGGAGGAACCCTTGGAAAAAATTTAGAAGCCATGGATTAGGAGATGAGGCAATGGCTTCCATACTGTGACCTTATGAAGCAACTTGTGTCTAGGCTTTTGTAAATGAATATGTAATGGCTCCAAGGACTTTAAATGAGGTCAAGAGGCCAAGAAATGAGAAGAGAATGGAGCCAAGAATTTGAATCATAATAGTTTCTTCAATAGGCTATTTATGGAACCATTATGTGACTTATGGAACCAAGTATGTTCTTAAATATAAGTTTAATATCCTAGCTTGTTTCAAGAGTGTAATTAGCTTCCATATAATGTGTCTAGGCCAAGAGAAACCATCTCCACCAATTTGTAGGTGTGTGGCTGAAAGAGGAGGCTTGAGTCCAAAGGAAAAAGTGTATAATTGTATACAAGGTAGCTCTCTCTCTTTTCTCCCATACATGAATGAATGTTTACATTGTCTTTGAATGTGTGTATATGTATTTTAAGCTATGAATTGTGTTTTAGTATGATGCCTATATTCCATGGAACCATAGTGTTGCATTATGTATTCAAATGATACCTAGAATATTTTCATTAGTTTGCTTGAATGTGGAGAGGCCAAGAACCTTCTATCTTCAGTGAAAATAAGCCAAGAGCCCTTAGAAGTGGTTGAGACTAAGAGAAAGTCTCCCAAAAGCAAGGCTTAGTTTAAGGCTTTTGAGAAAAAGGGTGAATCAAGTCCAAGAACCTTGAAGAAAGTGGGTAAGGCTAATCTATTCATTTGGCAAGCCTAAATGTGTTATGTGTGCTTTGTGTAAATGCCAAGAATGTATCTTGCACCATTTTCTATATTAATATGCCATTCATGCATTTTTAAGACTTGTATTACCTTTTTTATGCATGATTGAATGGGAGATAAGCTATTGGGATTCTTTGAATCTCACTCCCTCCTCTCCAATATCCTAATATGCTAGGTGGACCAAGTGAACAAAAACATGGGAGAGCCACCAAGCTTAAAGATAGGGAAATTGGCAAAGGATTTGTGAAATAGTCATTTTGTCACCATTTTGTTATCAAGAGATGTAATCTAATGATGTACATGGTGTATGCACTTATGAATACTTGTAAATGGATGTACATATTGTATATGTATGAGAATTAGAACTATATTGAATGATGTAGCAAGTTTTTAGTATGAATAGCAAGATCTTGGCATTATGTGCATGGTGTATGTTTTGGTGTGGGAGAGTGAGTTTTGCAAATCTGGGTTGTCAGACATTTGAGCCATGTTTGATAGCCTATGTTGATGTTTTCCCACGTGCTCATAGAGCCTTAGGAGTAGGAGAAGCAAATTTGAACCTTTGGAGCTCTCTTTTAACACAAAAAATTGTCACTTTGCCCCCTTATGTCAAAGTATGACCAAATGACCTCTTCTTGACTTAAAATTTGGTATGCAATTAGATATTTCCTAGATATTTTTGGGAAGCAAAAGATCAGGTCATTTGTAGGTCTGTGGAATTTTCTATGATTTTTCAAATCTGGTATCAGAATTTCGGATTTGCACCAGTACTGTTCATTTGGTCAGTTGTGTAATTATGTCATCTGAGGGGAAAACGTGGTCCAATGGCTACTAAATTTTATAAGAAGAAACTAGATATTCACAGTGACTTGTAGCAACTAGAAGCACCTCATTTGGAGGTCTAGAGAGTGAGATATAAAGTTTTGAAGTTTCTGTCCAGTATCAGCAATTTTTCTTGACCAGAGGTACTGTTCCATTGAATTCCGAAGTTTGGACTTGATGAACTGATCTTGAGATATTTTTCCTCTCTATTTCACATCCATATATTTTCATATTGGTATCATTTTCATGGATTGGATTTTTGTAGAATTAATTAGAAATTTTCAAAGTTTTTTGCAGAATTCTATGACAGTTCCAGAATTCAGTCTAACCTTTAGATCATTTTGGATGTCAAACGCCCTCTGTGATGAATTTTATGGTTTGGGCATATTTTTAGTGTGAATTAGACATCCATAGATTCCTATAATCACCAAGATTTCATGATTTCAATTTTTCTAAAATTAGTTATGATTTTTCAAAGTTTGACCAGGAAAGAGGCCATATCTGGTCGAAAATATACTTGATTATTTTGAGCTCCATTTCGGTTTTTATGAGTTATGGGCATGATTTTGAGATGGAAATGAGTTGTATTGATGTATTTAAATATGAGAATATATAGTATGAGCTCACACGGTCCATGTGATACCGAATGGAATTTTTAAGTACGACACAACGCAAAGAAAGTCACTATTTTCCCCTTTTGCCTTATATCTTCATGAATATAATGATGTGAGGCATGTATATATATGATATGATGAGCTAGAAGTTATGGTGTTACACATAGGCTATAGAATTCATGCATCAAAATAAAATTCACAATGTCTCCATGAATCCCAAACTTTTCTATCTTGAATTCTAACGTTTCATTATGATCCCCAATTGCTTTATTAGATTCTCCATGCCTCAAAGCCTCACTTAATATTATGTTTAGATCAAAATTGGACCCTTATTATACAGCCCCTATTCTGACCAAAACCCTAAAGGAAAAGAAATTCAAAAAGAAGAAACAAAGTCCCACTTTACTTACCTTGTTTACAAGCTTTCCAAGAGAGCTTCCTTATGTTACCAAGAACTCTCTCAAATCCTCTTTTCCCTCTCCTAAACCAACCACATAACAGCACCAAATTAAATGCCAAAACCATGAAAAGGAAGAGAAAGAAGAGGAGAAGAAGTTTAACAAGTCAAGGAGTAGGAAAAAGTGGCTAAAACTTACACTTTTCAAATCTTCTTCTTCCTTCCTTGGCCTCTCCTTTTGTGCGCCATTCTTAGCTCTTCTTAATTCTATTTTAATGTGTAGGAAAGTTGGTGAGGAGATCTGACCAGAGGTGGGACGTTTGTATAAGCCTAAGAGTCTATTTAAGTAACTTTTAAAATTTACAATTTAGTCCCTCTTCTTAGTTTTGAACATTTAGGTTCATTTCAACTCCTTTTTAAGAACTATCTTTTCGAACATAAAATTTGGGTCCTCTAATTCATAAAATGGCTTTAGTTTTATCCAAATTGGATTTAAAACTATTCTAAGCCATTTAGTCAAAGTTTCGGTTAACCAATGGCTAAAATTACTCATTGGAGGGGTTTTAACTAATCTGGGGGTTCCCATAGTTTTCAAGACCTTTCATAATTCTGGAAAGCTCAAATTTCTTATTTAAATAGCCCTCCTATGAGTTTTTAAAATTTTTTAAAAATTACAAAAATATCCATACTTTTTTCAGTAAATTTTCTAAACCACTCCGACATCATTTTTAGGAAACTTAAGACTCAAATCCTCATTTTTTTTATTATTTAAAATTTTATCTTAATTTTAATTGGCCACAAATCCTTCTATTTAGGGGACTTCCTTTTATATTTGGCCAATTTCTGATGTTTACAGAGAAACTAGATATTACACCTCATACACTTAACCATGAAGAACTTGATTTATTTGGCTTAGACATATCTAATAAGACACAAAAATATCATTAGTACCAACTCTAGCATCCTATAAGGTCTACACACACATAAGCTAGCTTATGGCTTAATGATGGTTCCATATAAGGTATAATGAAGCAACTCTCATAATCTATAATCTTGCCTCTACTTTCTTATTCATTCTTAGTCATTTGAATTTAATTAAACTCATTAGAGTCATCTCCCATTCCATTTAAAGAGTCTAACATTAAATTGCTTCTTTAGGCCTAAAGGAACATAAAATTTTTAACTTTTAAAATATAGTTTCTAAATTGAAACCAATGGTTCCTTTGGTGTCTATAATTTATATCTAAACCACTTTAAACCTTAGAATCAAGAAAAACTCTCCCTAGGTACATCTTCCCTCTCTTGGTCGAGATTGATGCACAATTGGAGCCTATGGAGGTTTAACTTGTTTGGCTTAGGGATTTGGCATTTGTGAAACTTTCTAAATGTCTTAAGACCTTATTCATACTTTTACATAAGCTAGATTATCCTTAAGAAGTTTTAGATTTTAATATACATGTCAAATTCCCTAAGTGTCTCAACTTGTTTCTTGGTTCTCTTTCACTTCCAATTGAAAATTCATACTCTTCTTGCTTTAAAACCATCCATCTCTCCTACCTTGCTAAGACTAGAATTAATTTCCTTCCATATGGGATCAATTATAACTAAAAGGGTGGTGGGGGAAAAGAACCAAGAAAAGCAAGAATTCCATGGAAGAATTGCCTTTTCATAAAGCTTGTCAAGTAAGCTTCCTTTGGCTTCCAAGACTCCCTCCAAATTCTTTCTTCCCTTTACTTAACCAGCCATGAAAATGTTCCTTTCAAGAAGCTAAAATCACCATTAGAGAGAGCTTAGAGAGGGGAAAAAAATTATGAAAGCAAAACCATGAAATTTTGCAAATTTTCATACCTATTTTGCCTTGTTCTTCCTTCTCTCTCCTCCCCTTTTGGATGCCATTCCAGATCTATTTGGAGTTGCTTCAAGTCATGGAGAATGACAATGAAGTGGATGGATGTGATTTATGAATCAAAAAGGTAAAGTTATCTAAATTTTTAACTTTTCATTTTAGTCTCTAAATCATGGTTTGTCATTTTGGACACATTTCAACTCCTCTTTAAGAACTGTCTTTTTCATCATAAAATTTAGGTCATTTAACTTATAAATTGCCTTGGTTTCACCCGATTATATTTGAAATCATTCTAAACCATTTGATCAAATTTTTGGTTAGCCCTTTGCCGAAATCGCTGACTGAAAGGGTTTTAACTATTCTAGAGATTTTCATGATTTTCAAGGCCTTTAAGAACTTCGAAAAGCTCAAATTTTTTATTTAAAAATCTCCCATGTGAGTTTTCTAAAATTTTCAAAAGTTATGAAAATGTCTCAACTTATTTTCACAAATTTTTTTAGCTCTTCTGGCTCAGGGTTTTAGGCAACTCAAGCATCCAATCCTTATTTTCAAGGGTTTAGATTATCACTTTAATTTTATTTGGCTGCTATCCCCTTGTTTCAGAGGGCTTTCTTTGAAAAGCTCACTTTTCTTGCCTTTTTTTGACAAACTAGGTGTTACAGCACCTTGTAGTATAAACAACTTAAGCACAACAAATCTTGGCTTGTTGACCTCGACAGTATGTAAAAGAAACTATAATGTATTAAATTAAGTTTCCTAAAATTCTTTTACTAACTTTGATTTCACGAATGAGTAGAACACAAAAAAGACAAAACAACTAATAGTGAATGATGCTTGGGCACTTCCCTATAGTGAACAAATAGTATTGCAATGGAATGACACTGTCCAACCAATTGGAGATAGTACTAGGTTGTTGGTTGGATTTTTTGAAAAACTTAAGAAAGACTTTATATTATTTCTTATTAGTTATAAAATTAGAGGAGGATTTCTTATAATTATAAGGACAATGCCTATAGGAACACTGTTCAAGTAATATATATTTTAAAAACTTTTGAATTTTTTTGTATTCTTTGCTCATTTGTTTTTGCTAACTTTATATCTTTTTTTTTTCTTTGAAGGCTAAATTTGATACTCAAACTGATAAGTGCAAAAGTTATATTTTAAAGTCAATCAGAACCAAGTAAAGAGACCATAGAGGAAAATTATGGAACTACATGTATGATCTCGCATGCACTAGAACCCAGTTACTTACAAAGTGCTTGGATGGCATTACCAGACAACAGTGGACATCTTTTGTTGATTATTGCCTTGACCCTACTACTCAAGTAGTAACATTTTATTATATTCTTAACGTGTTTCAATTAGTTTTATAAATATGTTTTTGTCAATGATTACGAGATTTCCAAGAAGAACAAAAAAAAAAAGAAAAAAGTAAACTATTCCACACACTTGTGGATAAAAAGTTTTATGTAAAAAAGGTGAAAATTGCAAGCTTTAATTTACAATATTAGTATTGTACTTTTCTTATGAATAGATGTATTAAAATCTCCTTGAAATTTGTAGAAGCATGAATGTGGGAATAAAATTGATAGAGGAAAATTCTGGACAACCTCACACAAGAGGGCACATGGACTTTTGTCTACAATAAGGCAAGAAAGATAAGTGTAAGTGTTGAACTATGACTGATTAATAACTATCATTTTTGTTTCCTTGGTTGAATCTTTCTATACAAATTATCTTGGGTCTTCTATGGATGTGAGATTGAACTGATTGTGCTTTAATATATATTTGAAGTTATAATACTACAGGTTTGTATGAGAAGTATCTTTGTTATGATATGGAGATTTATTGTATATGCATTTCTATGCATGAGTCTCAAAAAGGGTCTTCTTTCCAGGAGATATCATATCAGGATTCTCTAGCCATGGCTCTAGAAGGTTAAGAGCATTGGGGTTGTGTTTGAAACTTGGGATTAGGTCTTTTCCCATCCTAAGTGTTCAGACATCCCACTCGTTTCTAAGTCCTAAAAGGCCCAAAGACATAGAAAGTCCAAAAGAGGAAAGGCTAATTGTCTAAGCAGACAAAAATAGAATTTTATGCTCTTCATAAGCATGGTATAAGACCAAATCCTAGCAGACTAAATGATAGATGTGAAAACCATCATCCTAGAATGCTCTATTATTATTACTTTCCTTTAACCTTAAAAGAAATTATGGAATTAGATAAAATCGTTAAGCCTCCTACTCTGTAAGTGGTTTTACGATCTTACTAACTTATAATTATTATGATCCTGTCTCTCGAATGGTATTATATTCTATATTCCTAAAATAAGAGGAAGGAATTTTAAGAAGAAAAAGGAGTAAGAGGATTTTCCATTCCTATGAGTTCATAACTAGAAATGTCTAAACCCATTTGACTTTCATCTGTTATATCAATCCTTAGTAATATTCCTTCTTTCTATCTAAAAACCCTTTCCAATAAGATAGATAACCTTATTGAAATCACTTATCTTCCTGACAACACCAAGATTGAAAAACTTGCCTCCCACTTCATAATCCCTACTGTATCTACCATCAAAATAAGACTTTCACTAGTTCCATTGAGAGATTAATCACTAGGAGAAGTCTGACTATCAAATAAATTCTTTAATGTTCCAAACTATACCATTGTGGTTTAATATCAACATAATCTTAGTAGTATGTTACTATTGAGATCCCCCATGAGCTTATTAATCATTAGAAAACCAGTGGATATACTCACCTTAATTTTGGTGCCATTAGGATATACTCACTTTACATGGAAGAAAGGGCATAGTAGTAATAGCTAGACTAGCTTTCTTAGATACTAGCTATGAAAACACTATGATTGGTATTGCCTTCACCACTCTTAACTATAAAAGTGTTATCTTAACCATCCTTCCAAATTATAATGTTTGACTTAATGATCCTACTCTGCGTATAAGATGAAAAATTCAAGTCCAAATTATAGGTGTTGAGTAAATTCCCATAACCATTATGGCTACTCTTTACCACCTACTCATTTATAGGGTTCAAGATCATTACCTTGATCTACACTTTCCTAGTACTTTTGGATATGTTTGTATGTAGTTGCTGACTAACCAAATCATTTGACAATCATTCAAATTCCTTGGACTATTCCTAAGGAGGATCTTATGGAGATTATGTCAGTAGAATGGATTACCAATTATGAAAAAGAGTTTCATACTTCCTTTTAGCCGACACACTACAAGTGTACCATAACTTTATACTTTAAAAGATAGAAGAGTAAAGACCATTTTGAAGAAAACCTGGTAAAAAAGGATCTTCAAAAAGCCTTGCCATTAGCCAGTCCATGAAGCTCACTACAGATACAATTTAGAAGTTGAGCAAGAAGACAACCTTTATGTAATGATTTCAAACTAGATGGCAATTATTCTTAAATGGCTAAGATTAATAGTCAATTTTTCTGGGATTAAGATCCCTCCATGTGCGATCTCGACTATAGATATTGGAATTTAGAAAATTGGGAAGGACCTGAAGATAATGATGATGTTCCTAAGGATCCAATAACTACTAGAAGAAAAAGAAGCCCTATCATTTAGGACTCTACAAAAATAACAAAACCAGATAGGATAATGATGTAGATAATCCTTCAAAACCATGATGGGTAGGAGTAAGAAATCCTCCACCGAAGCCCACTTCATTTGAAGACTTATTGAAAAAATTGGTCATATAATCTTCTTGAGACTCTCGCCAAGAAAGAAGATATTCTTGAACCAAAGAGGCCAAAAGCCATAGTTGTTCCAAAGCCAAAAATTCTAGAGCCAGTAATTAAGTCCCAAGATCTACCAAAATTTATTCCCTATATAATGTGTTCTTGTACATTATCAACTTATAATTCTAGCTTTCCTCTACTCAAAAGGCATACAAATCCTATTACAAAGGTTTCTTTTAAGCCTTTTGCAATTCCTACAGAGGTTTCTCACAATAGGACAAAGGTACTAGTTACTCAAATAGAATAAATGCTCAATTGGCATACTTGCAATGCTACTGCCCTGAATACAGTCTTACAAAGGATTAATTCTAGACTTGAAAATCTGGTTAAACAAACTTCTCACATGCATTCAAAGCTCGAAGGTCTCTCCTTAGAAATTAAAAGCTCTACCACCATCATTCTCATAGGATTAATCAATTAGATGTTGAACTTAAGCAATTTATTATTGATGGTTAGACCCCTATTTTCACCAAAAGAGTAAGAGATCATAAATTTGAAGGAAGAAATACAAAGGATTGAGACTGATATTACAAGAAGTCACACCAATAGTATTATGAGCCATATCCACCTTTGTACACCATTCCTTATACCTTTTTTCTTTCACCACCATATTCCCCATATCCTTTAGAAAATGATTACAAGAAATGCTTTAAAATGACCTATAAAGTCTTTAGAAAAGCATTATCACCCTCTCAACCAAAAACATAACCTAAACCTCGTACCAAACCTAAAACATTTCAAGCATCTTCTTTGTGGACAAAACTTGTTAAAAACCTTTAGTTTGCACCTTTAAAAATTCATGATCCTTTAACTCTATCTCTACCAAAACCACCTCCTCCATTAACAGAAAAAGGAAAAGAAAAAACAAAATCTTCATAAACATAACCTAAACCTATTAACCTTTTAAGCCAAATATTTCAAAATAATGAATCCCCAGAACTCTCTGAATACTCTGAATCTGATATAAACTATAAAGCCTCATATCATTATGCTGATATCTCTGCCTTTTACATGGCAAACATTTATGAGCCATAACAATCTGTTGTTGAGGATCTTGATAAAAACTAAGATATTGACAATGAGATACATCTTGAAGAAGACTTTACTCACCATCATTAACACACTAATCATTCTACCAAACCAACTTTTGATCACTAGTTCACTTTAGATGATAATCTACTAGATCGATAGAGAGATAGGCTATTTGAAATGAGTGCATGGATAGATCTTCAAATGACCAAACAAATAGCAAATGTTCAAGTAGTTGTCAATGAATTTGTCTCAAGATTTATGGGTACTCTTCAAGAATGGTTCCAAAACCTATAAGAGTATCGACAGCTTCACTTGACCTAAAATCTAGATGCTCGGGCTATCCTTGGTGCAAGTCATAAAGAACCCATCAATGATTTTCATCTAGTTGACAAACAGAAAAGATAAGAATATTTTGAAATAAAGTATTGCTCGCTAAAATCAAAAGATCTTGATCTTCGTTATAAACGAATAGCTAAATGATACTATATGCTCAATGGCTTCAATAAAGTTTGTCTTTGGCATACTTTCATTGTTTCTTTGCTAGAAGAACTTAAGCTAGAACTTTAAAGGAACACACATGTTCTTCAAAGAGATATGTCTGAAATCTCATTGGGAGAAATCTATTAGTTAGCTAAAGCCTCTCTGAGAAGTTATGTGAGACATACAAAACCTTTAATAAGATTATGAAAGGCAAGATATCCATTCAAAAGGCTTGTAAAAAGCCTTATCTCGGCACAAGACAAATGCACTTGCCTTTTTAAGAAGAAGTCTCATTATCAAAAGACTTTATTCAGACCTAATAGCCACAGGAAGAAATTTTAGAAGAAGTGAGTAAGGTTCTTTAGAAAGAGAAGTTCTAGATTTAAAAGAAAAGATAGATGTTATATCTATAGAAAAAAAAAGGCATTTTGCAAAAGAATGTCCTAATAAATTAAAGAAGGTTATCAAGCTACTCCAACATCTTCAGGTAAGCACACCTTTTTGACAAGACAAAGAAATTAGGATCCTTTCTCTGAACAAGATTTTGCATATCATGAGATAATATTTGCTTTTAAAGATAGTTTAGAGACTAGTTCTTAGTGTTTCCTCAACACTGATGAGCTTTTCGAACAACCTAACTATCTAGTCCAACCTTATTTTCAAAGCTAAAAGATGGAGCCACCTCTTCCTTACATCAAGATGTATGTTCTACAAACCAAGTGTCATAGGGCTATTCCTGTAATTGGCTATATGGATACTGGTGTATCTAAGACCATCATGAATCTAACAATATTCCCTCTAAAAATGTGGAAACCACATACTGAATATTTTAGTGCTGCTGATAGAAAAAATCTTCAAAATTAGTTTAATTTCAAAAAAGAGAATTGGCATCAAATTCTTTCCTAATTGTGTCATTTGGTCATAAGTTTTGGGAAGTGGCCTTCTAGATAAAGATATCCTCATTGGCATGGATATTTACTATAAAGCAAAAAAATTACAAATCCTCCCTAAAGGCATCATATTCAAACATAACTTCACTCCATATACAACATTCCAAAGTTGTACAAATTACAACAAGCTTTAAAAGGATATGAAGAGATAAAAGCATTAGCTTATGGAATTTTGTCTGAAAAATCATGATTCATTCTTGCATCCTTCTCTGTTATGGAAAAATAAAGAACTCTATATTCAACTTTCATTCAAATGGAATGAAGATATCAATCCCACCAAAGCATCCCATCTAAACATAAATCTTGAAGATTTGGTTGTTGCATGAAAAGAGTGTGCTTCTCTTCTTCAACAAAGATTGATTGAAAAAGTAATAATATATTGTTATATATATAGGCCTAAAGATTCTTTTTGTCTTGTGTTTTTTTTTTATTCAATTCATTTACTGCCACTTTTTTTTCTTTGAAATTTTTTTGCCATTTTCTCTATTATTATCAAATCAATTTAGTTCAATAAGAGTTATATTATTAAATTTTTATCATTTTTATATTCCTTCTTATTGATAATATTTCATCATAAAAAATTAGATTGTTTATTATTTTATGATAAAATAATAGTAAATGAATATATGTAAAGACAATATGTGAAACTAACAACCTAAAATGCTATATTTTAAGTTTTTAATGATGTAAAATTTTGTTTCTTTTCAATATTTTAAAGGCTTGTCACTTTACTTACTCAAAAAATAGAAAATAATAAAATAAAAGACTAATCATTTTTGGACCACGTGTTTTACTTGTAAAGACTTATTATCAATTAAAATTTTAACATTAAAAAAATTTACCTATCTTTGTACTAAACAAAAAATCACTAATAATCCTACCCCCGAAGAAGAAACAACACAGGAAACACCCTTAGAGGGACTCGATTAAAATTAAAAATCAAAGTAGAACAATAGAGCTTCACTAACGAAGGGTTTAAGGACCATATTTTCAAAGGATGTGAAAAAAATAGTATATTGAGTTCTTTAAATATGCTTAGTCAATAGGTGTAATTTTTTTCATTTATTTCAGTTTTGGTTTCATTATGACTAGCCATTTTGTTATTTTTATTATTGGGCATATTGTCAATTTTGATATATGACTTTCATGATTAATAATGACATATATGTTGTTTCGGGTCTATGTTCATTAAGCACTTATTGTCAATACATTTTCTACCTATTTATGATTTATTTTGAGAAACAATTTCTTGTCATGTTCAAATTTACTATTTTTTATGTTCATTACAATATATATATATATATAATTTTTTTCAACAAAAAAAGGATTTAAACATGGTTGTTTCAACCATTGCAATTTTGCAACAGTTTTAATGACATCGTTACAACATTATAGCAATAATCAGATAGCCATTGCAATTTTGTAGATATTTTGTCAAAACTACTACAAAATGTTGTTGTAGAAAGATTTTTTTTTTTTTTTGCAATAGTTGCTTTAGCCGCATTTGTAAATTTAAAAAAAAAAACATATATGCCCTTTAACAAAACTAGATTTTAGATCTAGAATCTGAGATCAGATCTAGCCCCATGATGCCTCCAGGGAATGAGCTAGGCACCATTGTTCATTACCGCCATACCATCTCATGTTATTTGTCCATGCACCATCTGTTTGCCACATTTAATCTCCATTTTAGCTCATTTTTTCTTTTAATTTTCAACAATTGAGAGGTTTTTCCTTCCAATTTTCTTTATTTTTTTATGCATCGACTAGTCGATAAGTAGATTTTAGTTGTGTTATTCACTTATATTTGTGTAATTTTCTATTTTTTGTATTTTTAGGTCTTTTTTTAATATTTGATTCAAATAAAATATTTTATATGCTATTTAGATTTGATACTACACTTAGAATTTTAGAATAATAATGATATAGAAATTTTAACATCACTAGAAGTTCTATGCTCTACAATATGTGTGGTATTTCTTCATTTTTTTAATGTATTGATTGTTTGCCAATTAGAAATGTGTTTTTGTAGTGTTGTTTACTTAGATTTGCGTAGTTTTTTTATTTTTTAGAATTTCCAAATTGATGACACTAAACTTAGAATTTTAGGATAATAATGTTTGATAATTGCAAGTTACACTTCTTCCAAGTTCGATAATAGTATTGCTTTGTCTAATATTTGAGATATAAGGCTATCATTGCTTAAAAGATGAATTTATTTTTGTGTAGAGTGTGAAACATACTGGACTATAATACTAATTGAAAGAAAAAAAATTCCTCATAAGTTCTTATTTATGCAGATGTTTTCTTTCTATATTTATCTATTTCTAATTGTATTAAGTAAACTATTTTTAAATTGACGACATACATATTATTTTTAAAAATGGACAAGTCTTGGATTGAAAGACCTAGCAACACTCTTAAATATATGGAAGGGCTGAATAGAAATAGACTTTACATTTGCTAATAAAAGTATTGAAGGTAAGATAAAATGTCCATGTCCTAAATGCAAGTTTAACAAATGTCAAATTAGAGATATAGTGTATGATCATCTAATTGTTAAACCATTTACAATAGGGTATACTATTTATCTTAGACATGAGGAGACAAGCACATTAGACATTATAGTTGAAAATTTCTTTAAAGCCATATATGTCAAAATAGGATTATTATTGATAACCCTATTTAAGATAAAATTGTTATTGATAACCTTATACAAGACATGGTCAATGATGCATTTAGATATAATATCTGGTCCTTCTAAAACTGAACTGAAACCAATGAGTTATAAAAAGAAGACCCTAAAATAAAATGATTAAAGGCTAAATAAAATTAGAATAATAATTTAGACATATAGAAATGAGGATACAATGCCAAAGATGCCTTAAAACCAAAGCTAGGATAGCTAAATAAAATTATCCAAAAACACAATAACATTTTTATGATTTAGAAAAATTTCTAGAAACTCAAACGAGGGAGCTCTAAATGGTTAAATTGAGTTTTTCAAGATTCCCAGAGGCCTTAAAGACCATAAGAACTTTGAGAAAATATATTCAGTGTGCATTTTAAGTTATCAGTTAACTTGAACTTTGACTAGATGATTCAAGATGACTCCAAAGCCCATAAAATTGAAAGCTTATGTTTTTAATAAACTAGAGAATCTGAATTTTTATATGGAAAATATGGTTTTAAAAAAGGAGCTAAAATGATCGAAAACGAGAAAAATGAAGTTGAAGGACAAAATGTAAATTATGAAAAATGTTATAACTTACCCCCCTTCCTTCTTAAATTTGTCCAGCACGTCCTAAGCCCCTCAAAATAGAACTAGAACCCTCTGAAACAGAACTCCAAGTCACACAAAGAAAGGAGGAGAGAAAGGAGAAAGACATGCCTAAAATATAAGAAAATCTTGCTATTTTTATGGTTTTTCCTTCACTAAAGTCATTCTCCTCTCCATGCTCTCTTTCTTGATGGTTTTGGTAACTTAAAAAGAGAGTTTTTATGGCTGAACTCTAGGAAGAAGGTGATGATTTGAGGAAACTATTTGTAGCATCAAATTTCTCCCTTGTTAAGCTTTAAGAAAAGGTATGCATCTATAGTAAACAACTTACTTCTTCTTGGTTCTTTCTCATGTGTGTGTTCGGCCTAGGCTAAGGGAGAATGAAGAGAGATGATTTTGACCAAAAACAAGGCAAAGCCAAGGGTTTTGAAGTATGGAGAATTAGAATATGCAATTGGAATCAAGAAAGAAGCATTAGGAAATACGGTAGAGAAGTTAGGGTTTCAATTGCATCTTGAGAATTTTGAAACTTTAAGAGAACAATCCAAGCCATATTTAATCATATCCAAACTCTAGAGAAACCAAGGAACAAGAATATGTAAAGTCTCACATCGAATAGGAAGATCCTGAGCTAAGGCCTTATAAGTAGGGGCAAAGCTTCTCCCACCAAACGCGCGTTTTCCTTGAGTGAAGGCTGGGTAACCAAGCCCTCGAAGTTCAGAAGGCGAAAAAACCCTTGGGAAGGCCGGGTCAAAGACCCACGAACCAGGGGACAATACGTCTGGTGGCTCTGTAAGTGTGTTGGTATCAGAGCCGGCCTAGCCGCATGTGCAACCCGAGGACGGGTTAGCCCTAAGGGGGGTGGATTGTAAAGTCCCACATTGGATAGGAAGGTCCTGAACTAAGGCCTTATAAGTGGGGGCGAAGCTTCCCCCACCAGACGCGCGTTTTCCTTGAGCGAAGGCTGGGTAACCAAGCCCTCAAAACTCAGAAGGTGACAAAACCCTTGGGAAGGCCGGGTCAAAGACCTACGAACCAGGGGACAATATGTCTGGTGGCTCTATAAGTGTGAGCAATAAATGTAACGCCATAACTTCTAACTGATTTGATGCCATTTATAAGTTTTGTATTATCAATCCCACAAGATCATATGAAAAGGAGATGAAAATAATAAACTTTTTCCGTGTTGCGCTATATCAAAAAAATTTAATTTGGTGTCACGTGGACTGTGTGAGCTCATACTATACTTCCTCATATTTAATTTCATTATTACAACTCATTTTTATCACAAAAACATGCCTACAACCCATGGAAACCGAAATAGGGCATGGAAAATGGAAGTTCATTCTCAACCAGAATTGGCCTCTTTTCTGGGCAAACTTTGGAAAATCATAACTAAATCCAGAAAAATCCAAAACATGAAATCTTGGTCATTATGAAAAGCTTGGGATGTCTGATTCACACTAAGAATATGCCCAGGTCATAAAATTCATCACACAGGACGTTTGACATCCAAAAATCTACAGAGTCGCTGGAGCCTGGGCTGTTGTTCAGTTTACTGATACAAATTTCTGAAATTCATAACTAATTCTATAAAAATTGAAATCATACAAATTTAATCATTCTAGAAAGCTACAAATGTTAACTTGATATTAAAAATAATTCCAGAATGAAATAGATATGTTTAGTCAGCTGGACCCTATGGAACAGTAGCCAGACTCATGAGGCACTACTGATACTTATAGTTAACTTCAAACATGCATAACTTACTGCTCAGACCTCCAAATGAGGTGATCTCATGGCCACAGAAAGCTTATGACCTCTAGTTTATGCATGTAAAATTTCATAAGCATTGGACACCATTTGGCCATCAGGTGACACAAAATTCAAAACTGCCAGTATGAACAGTACCCATACCAGAATCCATGAAAAATCCCAACTTTGAAAATTCATCAAATATTCTCTAGGTCTCTGAAAATTATGATCTTTATCTTCCTAGAAAGCTCTTAATAAGACCTAATTGCATGCTAAGTTTTAGATCAAGAAGAGCTCATTTGGGTAAAAAGTGATATAGGATTGCATTTGGGCCATTTTCATGCCTCTTAATGGTTCAATGATGGGCAAAATGGCTCTTATGGTTCTTGTGGCCACTTGAGCACATGGGAATGGCCTAAAAAGACTCTTTAAACTTGTCTCAAAGGTGTGGAGACTTAAAACACAGAATTTCATTCTCCATTCCCAAGCTATGTGCTAAGAGGCATACACTTGAAATGGCCATCCGATACCCAAAAATTGCAATACATTCCATTTATCCACAAATTTCATACATACATCATCTATTAGGATATTTACATAGGTTCCATTCATTGTGCATCAATTCTAACAAAAGATTACATCATATACCACTCATTTGGTTACAACATAAACAAAGTTAAAAGCTTTATAATTAAAGCTTCATCTCCTTACTTGGTGACTTCCATTTCCTTGTTCATTGGCTCCACCTAGCATGTTAGGATATTGGAGAGGAGGGGATGAGATTCAAAGAATCCAAATAGCTCATCTCCCATTCAATCACACATAATATGTACAAAGTAAGATTTTCAAATGCATGTATGGAAAAATGGAAGTCATTGACATTTTCAAAGGAATATTGATATGTGAATCAATCATACAAGACATTCAAGAGTTCCCCAAGTGTTTGGATTAGCCTCACACTTCTCCTCATGGATTTTGGACTTACCTCACCCATTCTTTGAGCACTTTAGACTCAACCATACTCTTGGGAGCCTACTTGGCTTTTGGGAGACTCTTCACTTTGTCTCAACCAAGCTCAAGGGTTCTTGGCTCATCCTCACCAAAGGAAAGAGTTCTTGGCCTCTCCACACTCAAGCAAACTCATACAAATAACATGTGCTCATTTGAAATATAACATGGCATCAAGGATCATGGAATATAAAGGCATGCTAGCATACTTTTCTTAGCTTAAAAATACACATACATACATTTTAAAACAAGCTAAACACACATTCATGCATGAGAGAAGGTGGAGAGAGCTACCTTGCACAATTTCACACACTTTTTCCTTAGCTTTCAAGCCTCCTCTTTCAGCCACATACCCACAATTTGGTGGAGATAGTTTCTCTTGGCCTAGATACAATTTATGGGAGCTAATTAGGTCTATGAAACATATTCTAAAGCTACATCACTTGATAAAACACTAGATTGCTCTAGGCTCCATTATGGTCCATAATCATACCTAATGAAGCAATACCCATCAAATGACTTCTAGGCCTCATTCTTTCTTTTCAATTATGATTCTTGACTCCTTTTAAACCTCTTGGAGTCATCACATCATTAAAACAAAGGGCCTAGCATCATGTTGCTTCTTTAGGTCCTAATATGGAACCTATGGCATCAATTCACTTTCTTTGAATTCTAAATTTTTTATAAGGCCTCTACTCATCTTCACTCATCACACATGACTCAAGAATAGCCTTAGAAAAATCTAAAACTCTCCCTAGCTATAGGAACTTGCCTAGGCCGAGACTATGGGGGGAAGAAGAGTTCATGGCCTTCTTGATTTTTTCTTAATGGGAGACACACTTAGGAGGCTTCTTAGAGGTCTTAGGAGCTCAATCAAACACTCATATATGTTAGGAAATGCATGAATCAAATCAGTTTTTACAATCCCTTCAAATGCACTACACTTTTTCTACTTAGAGTTCATTAATTTTTCTTGCAATTTCTTCGCTTTCTTAGATGGGAGGTGCATGTGGGAAGCTCTCTAGGGGTCTTAGGAGCATGTTTAAACATTCAATTAAGTCTAAGAACATTCATATAAAATCAGATTTGCAAGGGAGTATTTGAATCCCTAATGGTTCTATCTTATCTCCTAATACTCCTTTCTTGATTCTATTGGTTCCTTCTTAATTCTTGCCATCTAAAACCTCTAATCCCTCCACAAATTGGACAAAAATCAGCCCATAAGACTTGGGCTCATGGTGGTCAAATTCGTGCAAGAGGAAGGGGGAGGAAGAAACTACCAAAGAATAGAAGTTTTACCTTGTTTTCTTGCTTCCTTTGGCTTGTTCTTCCACTTGGTTGGCTTACTCCCTTAATTTTTGAAATTTTCCTCTCTGTTCTACCCCAACAACAGCACCAAACTCTCCATTAAAATTATAGAAAGAAAGCTTGAGAGGAGAGGAGCAAGGTTCAAGAAGGAAGGATATGGAATTTCTTAAAGTTTCTTACCTTTTTCTTGAATTTCTTCCTCCAAAATCCTCCTCCTCTTATGTGCCTAAGAAGCTAGAGTTTTTTTCTGAAATTGGGCAGAAGCAAGTCGGTCTTAAAGAGAAGAGAAAGAATGTGGCATGTAAAGAAGCTTCCTTTAACACTTTAATGCCAATTTTCCCTGGTTCTTAGCATTTTCGTTTCTCCTTTGTTTTAGCTCCTTTTTTAGAACCGTCTTTTCCATCATAACAAATAGGTTCTAAAATGCCTTTGAAATCACTCAAATCGGAGCTAAAACCTTCCCGAACGAACCGGTCAAAGTTTGGGTCAATCGTCATCGAAAAGAGTACACCGGAGGGGCTTCACTGGTCCCGGGGCTTCCCATGGTTTTTAGGGCCTCTGAGAATCCCGGAGAACTCAAAACTTTCATTTAAAAAGCCCTCTTATGAGTTTTTCAAAAAGTACCCATATTTACGAAAATGCCACTGCCTTTTGGCAAATTTATCGAATCACTCTGGCCTTGATTTCTGGGCAACTCAAGGCTCAAATCCTCATTTTCCATTATTTAGAATTTTATCATAATTTTATTTGGCCCTAATTCCTTCTATTTTAGGGACTTCCTTTTATATTTTACCCATTTCTGACATTTACGGAGAAACTAAATATTGCGTTTCTCACATTTACGGAGGGACCGGATGTTATAGAATATGTATCAAATTCTCAAAGAAAACAAACAAAACTTTATATGGCTTCTTACACATATATGGTTCGGCCAAGGAGAGAAATAGATAGCTAGGGAGTGTTTCTTTGAATTCTAATGAATTTAAAGACTTAGATATGATGAATAAATAATTATGAAAGCATTGGACTAAATTTAGAAAGCATAAAATGAAAGTTGAAATTTTAAGGATTTAAATGAGGTCAATGAAGTAAGTTGGTTTTAAACCCTTCTAACCAAGCATGTAATGGTTCAAATGAGTTTCTTAAGAGTCATAAGACTTGTCAAAGGCAATATTTCGGGATTAGAAATCAAGAACTAAGCTTCATAATGGGTTTACACTAGTTTTAATTGATACTTTGAGTCCTAATAAAATTAAGTAAGCATGGTGGAACCTAGAATGAGTTTTATGGGATTAATTTATCTCATAATTGTTTTATGTAGGTCAAGCTAATCCGAACTCATTCCTTTGCAAGTGTCAAGCCAAAGAAAATAAAGAAAAAGGAAGCTTATAAGTGGGATTGTGGTACATCCAAGTTCCTAAAGTCACAAGGTAGCTTTATCTTCTTTTCTTATATACATTTGAGTGCTTGAATGAGTTGAAATGCTTGCATGTATTGTTTCTTGATGTTTTTATGAGAAATGTTTCATTATGTTTTCCATATGAACTATATGAGCATTATATGTATATGAAAGGCAATAAGATGGCTCCTACCTCCTCTAAGGTATGAATTGAATGTAGTAGCTCTTCCTTTGCTTCGAGTTGAGAATAGTTGAGCCTAGTGAAGTTTATGAGAATGCCATGGCTAATGTATGAATGGATTTTCATGTTTTGTGATGTATTTGATTCATATGAAACATAAACATAGCATTCTTGCACCATATGCATGATATGCACTCATGGCATTACATGGTATACACTCATGGCATTCTTGTATGTATGGAATCGATTGAAATTATCTACTGAGATTCTCCTGAATCTCACTTCCTACGCTCCCATTAACCATTTCAGGTTCACCAAGCAAAGCTAAGATCAAGAGAGAGCTTAAATACTAAGAAATTGTTGTATTAGTCATTATGTTGTAATATATTATGTTATATGTATGTATATGATGCTTTACAAGTACTATGATAGACCTATGATGTATATGATGATAATATACCATGTCTTTTGATGGAACCACATGTAAAAGTTTAAAAATAGCTATGTATGTCTATTTGTGGCAATATACATATATTATGGTAGAGTTTGATATATGAGATGACATAATAGATGCATGTAATCTTGGGTATGAAAGGGTCAAATTTTAATCTAATTATGTTAGCATGTTATGGAATGATTAGAAATGTCATTTAGGATGAAAGAAATGTGTTCAAAATGGGAGAAGATCAATTGGAACCTAAATAGTCCAATTTGTAGCTAAAGTTGGTCTTAAAACTTTTATAAATAACTCATATGCCAAAAATGGCCTAAATAATCTAGTTTGAGCCTAAGATTTGACATGCATTTAAAACCTTCCTAGAGCTTTTTCTCAAGCTAAGAACCATAATTTTTGGAGCTATACAAATTATTTTACAAATTTATGAAATTGTGCAAAATGTTCAATTAGGTCCAAGTACTGTTCACACAGAACAGCTCTAAATTTTATGTCTTTCAGGGGCCAAATGAAGTCCAATACTCATAAAATTTTACAGGCATATAGTTGGCAATATAAGCTTTGTAAGGCCACTGATTTTCATAAAAAGGAAGTATATAGAGGAAGTTATGAAGTTTTTAATTTTAGGGTTTGATTATGTCCAAGTATTGTAGTAGCCACTGATATGCAAAGTTTTTCATAAGACAACTGAGCTCATATGCTCTTGGAATTTTTCTAGCACATAGATCTCATCTCAAGCTTTCCGTGGCCATTGAGATCATCCAATTTGGAGTTGTGTAGTCCAAGATATGCAATTTTAAAATTTAGGTATGCTATATGCCTCTAATTTTGACCCGCAGTACTGTTTCATTGTATTTGGTAAGGAAAATGAACTCAATTTTGTCTTTTTTTTATAACATGTAATTTACATTCTACGCTTTCCATAGACACCTAATTTGCATGATTTGGAGTTATATAGCCTAAGTTCTGAATTTTAAAAGTTAGTGCAGAATCTAGGCGTATGTTGTCATTTCGGATCCTAAGAGGTTTGTGTGTTCCACAAGCTAACCATGGTAGCATGAATATAAACAAACTTGTTTATGATAAAAATGAATAAAGAAAAAGAAAGAAATGAATTTGGACCCTTATAGCTATATTTGACCTGCAAATGTGCCAAATTTAGTGCTAAATTACATGTAAATGGATGTGGACTTGGTTCTTTATCTTCTTGATTTATATGAATGAGCTAAGGGAACTGGTTATGACATTGGGCATCACCTAATTGATGAGAGTGTGGGCAAAGTTGTAATAACTAGAAATTTATTTAAGGATAATTATGATTAATTAGGAATTGATATAGGTTTAATTAGGAAAAATTAATTAAGAAAGGTGGACATTAATTTAGGTTTTACGATTAATTTAATTATACTTTAGACTAAGTCTAGAAGCCCAATCTTAATCTTAAGGAGACTCAATTCTACTTCTTAGAGATCCAATATTTATATTGTGCTGATCCAAGTTAAATGGACCATTAAGACAGCCCAAACCCATCATAAACTCTACAACTTGTGGCCTAATAGACTCTCATCTAAACTATAACACCATATTCACTAAGCTCATCTCACATCGTTACTAAGCTCATCTCCTTGGATTACATAAGATTTCCAAGAAAAGCTATTAAAAATATTCCATTAAATTACGTTATGTCACAGATAAAATTTTCAATCAGTATTTCATGGGCCATATGGAGTCATCTATTTCATTCTCATATTTAAATATACAAATACAACTCATAACAAGTTCAAGAAGTGGCCTAGAACTAGTGCAAGTGGAAGGTATACATGAAAATAGAGTATGCAGCCTCGGGTTGGAATTCCAGAATTCTAACATGAACTTTGAAAAATTATAACTAATTCTAGAAAAATTAAAATCAAGCACGCTATACCATTCTGGAAAGCTACAAATGTCTACTTTATGATAAAAATAAATACAGACCACAACTGAGGCGTTTAACCACTAAAAATTGATAAAGGTCATCTATCACTACTGATACTGTTTAGACCTGATCATGGGTCGAGAAGCTCGCCTAACCCAATAGGCTCAACCTGAAAAAAATGGATATGAGCCCAAAAAAACTCGCCTGTATTATAATTATTTTTTATATATTATTAATAAATAATATTATTAGAACATTTATTTATAACTATAGATATAAGGAAAAAAGAATTATATAACATATATGATTATAATTATTTTTACTTTTACTTATTGTATAATATATTATTAGGAATAAATTATAATTCAAATAAAATAAATTATTAATAGTAATATTATTGGAAAAATTATTATTTTGAGAAGTTTTATTATCTTATATATATATATTCAAGTAATTTAAACTTTTTGAAATTTTTTTATGAGTTATTTAGAATTTAAAATAAGAATAAAAGTATGCCTAATAAGTAATGAAAAAATATATATAATATTTAAAACTAAAAAAAGATAAAAATGTAAAAAAAAAATTTGCAAAAAGGGTCAGCTGAGGCCCAGCCAGTTTTTAACTAGGCTTAAAAAAATTTGTAATTTTTTTATGAGCCCGACCCATTTTTAAACGAGCCCGACCCGTGATCAGGTATGGTACTATCCTCCAATTTCAAAAATTCATATCTTCCTACTCAGAGGTCCAATTGGAGTGATCTCTATGGCCATGGAAAGCTTATCATGTCTAGTTTATGCCTATAAAATTTTATGAGTATTGGACATCATTTGGCCCCTTTATAACATAACCCAAGTAACTAATTAAATGAACAGTGTCTGCATCAGTTCAGCAGAAAATACTAACTTTGAAAAATCATAATTAATTCCACAGAGCTCCAAATAATCTAGTCTTTGGCTTATTAGTCTCACCCATTCTCTTGAAGGTTATTGAACTTCCCTCATCCTTTTCTTTAAAGGCCTTGAACTAAGCTTTACTCTTGGGAGACTTTAAACTTTGTCTCAACTATTCTTAAGGGTACTTGGCTCATTCTCACCATAGCTGATGGGTTCTTGGCTTCACCACACTTAAGAAAATCAAAGTAAATATACTAAACATCATTTGAATGCATAAAATATCATCATAGTACCATGACATATGAAATCATACTAGAACACTTTTTATGGCTTAAAACATACATACACACATTCAAAGACAAGGCAAACATTCATCCATGCATGAAAAAAAGAGGAGAGAGCTACTTTTTTTACAAATGCAAACTTTTCCTCTTGAATTGGATTTCTCTTCCTTGGCCATATGCAAACTTTAAGCCATAATATGAAACCTATGATACCATCTCACTATCCATGGCTTCTAAAATTTTTTCAAGGCTTCCTCTCATCCTTTTCCATCATATATAACTCAAAAATAAGCTTGGAACAAATTAAAATTATCCCTTGGTGCTTTAACCCCTCAAGGGCGTGGCTATGGACTACATTAGCACCAAGTGAGTTTGCTTTGTTTTCTTGATGGAAGATGCATATGAAAAGCCTTCTAGGAATCTCAAGAGCTCATCCAAACACTCATTTAGACCTAGGAATTATTGTATCAAATCATATTTTTGGTAGAACACTTGAAACCTTAACTTTTCTATCTTGAAAATCAATAGCTTTTACTTGATTTTCTTTACATATTCTAAATTCCCACACCTTAATTCACATGATTCATTCTTGGTTTTGCCTAAAAACACCCTCCCCTTAGCTGGCTATAAGGAGGACAAATGCACACAAGAAGAACAAGAAAAGTGAAGCATGGAAACTAAGAATTTCACCTTGAATTCAAACTTTTCTTGAATGCTTTCCCTTTTCTTCTAGCTCTCCTCCTCAAATCTGAATTTTTTCCCTCTGGTCTATCGTAGAGGCCTTAAGCGAGCATTTAGTATCAATATTAACCTAGCCCTTGTTTCTTTTTTGGGGGCTAGCAAACCATAGAGAGGAGAGCCTGTTGAGGAATGGCATTTGAATTGGGCCAAGCTCTTTGAATGAATGAGTACTTTGGGACTATATGACTAAGAATCTCAAAACAGCACCAAAAACCTAAATAAAACCATGGAAAGGAATCTTGAGAGGAGAGGAACAAGTTTGGAAGAAGAAGGAGTATGAAAATCCATGAAATTCCTTAACTTTTTCTTGCTTTTTCTCCTCCTTTCTTCTCTTCCTTGGTGCACATAAGAGAGCTAGTCTTTCTCTGGTTTTTAGGTAGAATAAGTCGTGTAAATAATGAGGAGAAGAAACATGAAACTTAAAGAGGGTTCAAGAAGCTTTTACTTTCTTAAAAATTTCAATTTTGCCCTTTCGTCTTGGCATTTTTGTTTTAGTTTCATTTAGCTCCTTTTTTAGGATCATCTTTTCCATCATAAAATTTAGATTCCCAATTTTAGAAAATGCCTTTAGAATCACTCAAATTGGAGCTAAAATCATCTCAAACAAATCATTCAAAGTTTGGGTTCATCATCATTGAAAGACGTACACCAGCTTTAACTGTCCTGGGGCTTCCCATAGTTCTCAGGGCCTATAAGAACCCTAGAGAACTCAAATTTTCCATTTTAAAAGTTCTCCTATGAGAATTCTAAAATTTGCCCAAAATTACGAAAATGACATTACGTTTTGTAATTGTTTTGTTAAATTCTGTCTGGCCATTTTAGCCTCTGTTTCATAGTACCTCTAGCCTTGACTCATCATTATTTGAGGTCTAGAATATTATTCTAATTTTATTGGACCTTAAATCACTCTATCTGGGGGACTTTCTTTTGTATCCAGTGAATTTCATACGTTTATAGAAAAACTGTACGTTATGTTTCTCGCTTTTTCTCATATGTTTAAGGAGCCAAATATTACATAAACTAAGTGAATTTTAGGCCTTTAAATCCACCCACAACCTATCTAAACCCTAAATCCATTCCAGCCCCTTCACATTCTACAAAAAACACAAAAGGCAAGAGTTCATTTTTGCACTTAGAGAAGGGAGGCTAGGGTTCTTGGCGAAATTCCATCTCTTCCCACTCCTAGAGCAAGATTCAACTAAGGTAACTTAACCTTCTTCTTTCCCTCTTCAATTTGATCTAATTGATTTTTCATTTGGAGCATTTTCACCCATACCCAAAATCTGAAATATGTTGTTTAATGTTTTCTTGGAGGATTTTCGAAGGTTAAAGCTAGGGGCATTGTTAGGTAAGTATTTTCTTTCCATATTGAGGTAGTTTCTGCTAGTTTGAAATCCTCATAGTTGATTTATAGTATGGGCCTTTATTTTGTGCAAAATTACCTAAAAAATTGAGTAATATCTTGGAGTTTCTGTGTGGGTGAAGCTCAAATCTGAATTTGGGACTCCTTGGGGGCTAGGTAAGTGTCTTCTAAGTAGTCTTTGGTAGTTTAACTCTTTGGGTATTGGTTTGCTACTATAAATGATAGGTAGGAGTATTAATAGTATGGTTTTATATGCATAAGCTGAAGTAGCATTGTTGTTAACTTAAAATTATCAACCAAGTGAAGTAATCGAGGTTGATGTTAATTCCATATATATATATTCTTTAATTTTATATCTACTGTACAAGTATAATTTTGAATGCATAATAAATGATTGGCTATTTGAATTGTATGTTTGGACCTTATAAGTACATAGTGGAGCTATAGTACGGCTGCCACTCATGCATCATGCTTCGATCGAGCACTGAGTTGTAATTAAATTCTTGTATGTACTAAGCCCAAGTTGTGCTTATTGGAGAGTTGGTACCATGGACAAGCCTCTTCTGATGTTAATGGCCTTTAACATGTATAATGTGATTGCTAATATGGGATAGTAGTCACTAATAACCCAATAGTTTCATTTGCTGTTATGACTGATATTTTTTATACTTATCTAATTAATTGCACATATGTTAATTAAATTGGTATATATGAATGAAATTTATTTTTGGTTACTGAGATTTGCATCTCAACCCATTTCATGGGCTAACTATTTCAGGTGAAAGCTTTTTGGGTAAGGATAAAGGGCAACAAATGGATGAGTATCCATAAGTTGAGACCTTGTATAAAGAATGTTGTACTTAGGTTGATCTAACTTAGAATAGATGCTAATTTTTGTTACTCTTTTGTATAGCATCATCATGTAATCATATTGCTAAGTATAGGTATTTTGTGTTTTGGTAAACAATAATGTAACTAATAGGGGGTTAAACCCTATACAAATTTAGAATCTGATGTATATGCTCATTTATATTTGGTATGAAACCTTACTGATGCTAAGATATGACTTATTGTTTGATATTGTAATCATGTGTTGCCTTAAATGTTTACTTAGACTAGCATTGCATGGAAGCTCTATTGGAATTTACATTTGAATGATAATGGTAATGGCTTTTAGTATTCCTTGTGTCAAAGTCCATGATTTACTGATATATGGTAGATAGATATGTAGAGATCAAAATCTAACTTTTGAATTAATTAAAATTGGTATGCTGAGTAATTTGAATAGTAAGATGCTATTAGAACCTTATAAATTAAGATAGAATGACCTTAAGATGCCATTAGAGGGAGTGTTAGAGTGTTTGGGGCGAAATTGAGAGAGTTTAAGTGCAAGAGGAAGTTGAGCTACGACCGAAACACTTTAAGTTGCAACCAACAGTTAGACAGAGGTGAGGGCACTGCAATGCAAGATGAAAATTTTATCCAGGGAGGGTAATAGATTCTAACTTCGCCTTAGCGCAGGTACTTTTGCTGCGATGCAATTCAAATAATTTGGATGGAGAGTTCCAAGAGGCTTACCCGTTGCGACGCCATGTAGGCTCGCTATGACGAATCATGAAAATGTAAATAGTAAGTTCCGAGACCATCTTAGTCGCAACGCGAAAGGCCTGAGTCATGACACAAAGTTTAAATTTTTTATTTTGAGCTTTAAGAGCCATAACGCGGGTATACCAAGTCATAACGGGAGTCTCCAAATTTGGTTTTTAAGTTCCAATAATCAACTTAACTGAGACAGGGAAGGTCCAAGTCATGGCGAAAGTTCCCATACTCTTATTTTTTACTTAGAAACCTTGAAGTTCATCATGATAGTGTTATATAATTACCTAAGAACATTTATAAGAGGTTTTGTAAGTTGAAATCAATAGTAAATTAATCAAAGGTCTTAATTGATAATTAGGATCTCTTGTGAATTTGAATAGTTGTGTTAGTTTGGCTAATAACCCTAATAATATTAAGGTTCAAATTTTCTCACTTTTTTTTCTATTTTAATTAATTGTAATGACTTTAAACCTTGATTTACGATTATTAAATATATAATTAAGCCTAATCATGGTAATTAGGAATTAGGGTTGTTACAAAAGTTAAAGTAACATTTCCAACATCAGACTAAATGTCTATTGCACCATTAGATAATAAGGGTGGCCCTTCTATACAAGTTTCAACAACCTTTTCCACTCTTGTAGAGGAAGCTGTCTAGACAAGTATTCAGCTTCCACCTAAAGTGAACGTCTATGATAGTGATAATGATAAAGATAATGAGGGTTAGCTTGCTAAATGCAACAAAGTTTGGATTGTTAATGTTATTATCGAGTATGTCTAGAAACACCAGTGCATTGAATTAAGTACCCTTAAATTCGTATGCTAACATTAGTTTCATAGACAAGTGTGGCATTGATACGAGAAAACACATCACAATAAATTACGCTTGGTTGCTTCCCCCTGGCCAGAATGTTATAGTGGAATGGAACAACTAAACTTAACCTACTGGGGATGACAGTGGCCTGCTAAGAGGATTTTTAGGTACCATTATAGAAGACTTTATTGTATTTCCCATAAGTTATAAGAATTAGAAAAAGATACCATCAAACTACAAGGAGAATGTATGTGAAAATACTATTTAGGCAATATTACTATATATTTAAACTATTTGTATGCTTGTTTATATATCATTGTTGACTTTTATCTTTGAGTTTGAAGGCTAAGTTTGATGTTCATACAAAGGGGCACAAAAAATATGTCTTAAAAGCACTTAGAACTAGGTGGAAGGATAGGAGACAAAGATTGTGAGGGAAACTATATGATGGCATACTTATTAGGGATCAGTTGATTTTGAAGGTCTCACTTAGAATTTGTAGATATCAATAGGCATTGTAACGAATATAATTTTCGTAAAATGACAAAATGAGCCGTATAAAAGTAAGTCATCTGAAATGAGCTAGATAATATCCCAGAAAATTTGGGTAGAGCCTTAGATTCCTAAAAATGATAATTCCAGGCTTAGAAGGAATGAGAAATGGAGCTAGGACAGTGAAACAATTTATGACAAAACCTAATGAAACGTAATGACATTTTCATAAATAAGTGAAAATTTTGAAAAAACACATAGGAGGGCTTTTTAAATGGGAAATTTAAGTTGCTTAAGGTTCTTAGAGGCCTTAAAAACCATGGGAAACCCTGAGACTAGTAAAACTCCTCCAGTGTACGTTTTCCAACAGCGGTGAGCCCAAATTTTGACATATTCGTTCAGGAAGGTTTTAATTTCAAATTGAGTGATTCCAAAGGTATTTTATTAAATTGGAAACCTAGGTTTTATAATGAAAAAGACAGTTCTCAAAAATAAGCTAAAACGAAGCTGAAACGACATTGCCATTATGAAAGGATAAAATTGAAATTTTTGAAAAAGCTAGCTTTTTGAATGTTCCATAAGCTTCTTGTCTCTTCTCTCACCTTCTTAAGCATGACCCTTTCTACTAAAAAAATAGAAAATTTTCAGCTCCTTTAGGTGCACCAAGAGAAGGAGAAAAAGAGGAAGAAAAAGGCAAGAAATGTAAGGAAATCCAAGGCATTTCATGTTCTATCTTCTTCCAATTCTATTCTTCTCCTTTCCTCCTCTCTTTCCATGGTTTATTTGAGTGAATTAGTTGTGTTTTGAGTCTAGAACAAGGAGAAGGAGTTTGAATTGCTTGAGGAGGAACAAACCAAGAAGGAAGAGCCTTGAATACATACTTGAATCTAAGGTAAATTCTTGTTTATGTTTCTTTCTCCTCTTACCTTATGTGAAGGAGGTTTTTTGTTCAAAAACAAGAAAGGAACTAGGGTTTTAGACCATGAGGAAGAGGAATATGGCAAGAAATTCTAAGAAAAACTAATAGAAATCAAGTTAGGAAAATATGGTGTTTTCTAGGGTTTTGGAAAATCTGATTTTGTGTGAGTAATTCCTTGGCTATTTGAATGCTTCCTTGAGCTCCTAAGACCCTTAGAAACCCTCTTAAGTGGCTCTCCCATCAAGAAAAGATCATAAAGCTTATGAACCTCCATTGTGGTGCTAGTTTCAGCCAAGGCAAGAATATTAGGTTAGAGAGTGTTTTAATTTGTTCTAGCCCTGGTTTGGGACTTTATATGATGTTAGAAGATGAGAGAAACCATGAGGAACAATTTAGGAGCCTTAGATTGGAAGATGGGACAATGGTGTCCATAATGGTGCTTTATGAAGCAACTTAATTCTAAGCTTGAACAAATAACTGTGTGAGGGCTCCAAGGACTTTGAATGAGGCCAAGAGGCCTAGAAATGGAGAGAAATGGAAGCCTAAAGCTTGAATTGTGAAGGTTGGTTCAATAGACCATTCATGGAACCATTATGCCACTTGTGAACCAAGTGTGTGTTCAAGAGTGAGTTTAGTGTCTTGGCTTATTTTAAGTGAGTAATTGTGTGCTCTTTATGATGTCTGGGACAAGAGAACATACATCCACCTAAGTGTGCTTGTGGGACTAAAAAATGGGAGGAAAAGGATCAAGAAAAGTTTGCATAAATTCAAGGTAGCTATCCACTTCATTTTCCTTACATTTTTGTGTGCATATGTATGTCATTGTATGGTTGTGTGTGTTCTTGTGACTTGATGGCGTGCCACTTGATGCCTTGACATTACATTGGTACCAATGTTTTTCCTTGAATGACTTTGGTTGTGGAATTAGCTCATAAGGGTGAGGTGATGCCAAAAATCTCTTAATGAAGGTGAGGAGATGCTAAAAGTCTCATGGCATAAATGAGACCAGGTCAAAAGTCTCTTAGAAGGGTGTAGCCAAGTTAAAAGTCCCTAAGCCAAGGGTGAGGCAAATTCAAAAGTCCTAGAAATAGGGTGAGGCAAAATCAAAAGTCTCTAGAGCATGTTCTTGGCTTGAATGTGAATAAATAGTATGGAAATTGTGACTTTGCATACTTTATAGTTGCCAACCCTTCCATACATATGCTTTGATGTTTATATATCTTGAATGTGTGTGTGAATAGGAGTGTGAGCTATCGAGATTCAAGGAATCTCATTCCTCTTCCCCCTTCCATCTTGATATGTCTAAGTGGCTCCCAAGATGCAAGAAAAGCAAGCCAAGAACCTTGAAGAGTTATAATTAGAATATTTGGTTATTCTCTTTGTGTATAAATGTCAAAATGAACTTGTACAAGTTATTTTTGTAATGTAAGACCTTGAGCAAATAATATGATGTATGAGTGTTATGTAGCCAATATATGACATTAAATCAATACAAATGTGGAATTTGGCTTCTTGAATGGTTTATATGGGTAGTGCATTAATGGATGTGGGAAGGCCAAATTGAGATGCATGAAGTTTGGGACTACTTGGATGGCTCATACAAGTCACAATTGTGCTTTTGGACTTGTCCAAGAGGAGCCAAACCATTAGAGAGCCCATTTGGACAAAGTAAGCAAAATTGACCATTTGAGTGAGCCATGTCACTTTCTATCTAAATGAACTATTTTTTGTTTGAAATTTGGCATATATCTAGATCCTGTTAAGAGCTTTTTGAAAAGTTAAAGTGGGTATTATTTGGAAGTCTATGAAATATTTGGCAAAATTTTAAAATTGGCTAAAAAATTAGAATTTGCCACTAGTACTATTCATATGATCCGAATTTTGTCCTCTATCATTCATAAGTCAAAAGATGTCCAAACGTTGTGAAATTTTATACAGAGAAGCTAGATCTTCCTTCCAATTAGAAGCACCCCATTAGGATGTCTAGAGAAGGAGATATGAATTTTTGAAGTTGTTGTCCAGTTCCAGACCCACAGTTAGACCTATGGTACTGTTTGATTGATTTTCGGAGTCTGAATGCTCTTGCAATGGTCTAGAACTATTTTTCCCCTCTAGTTAACATTTATAGCTTTCCAAATTGGTATAAATTGCATGGATTGGATTTTGTTTAATTAATTATGAATTTTCAAAGTTTATATCAGTAATCTGTATCAGTATCAGAGGGCATTCAGACCTTCTTGCTTGTTCTATTGTCAAACATGGTCCAGATGGAATTTTTGTGGCTAGGAATTATTTTTATTGTGAAGTTAATATCCAGAGCTTTCCAATAATATATAGTTTTCCTTATTTCAATTTTTTTACATTTAGTTATGATTTTTCAAAATTGCCCTTAAAATCTACTATGTGCTGCCTGCAAGCTTAAATGTAAATTTCAAGGTTTTTAACTTGGAAACTGTGGATTGCTGGATATTTGGAGTTGATTGTGATTTTTTTCAATAATAAATGACTAAAGAATGTTGTTGGATAATCCACAGGGCCCACGTAATGCGAATTGAAGAATTTTACCCCGACGCAATACAATAAAAGTGTATTATTTTCATACTTTTCCTTACTTTTATCTTGTAACTATGCATCAATTACCCTGAATGGAAAAGTATGATAATAGAAATATAAGGTATGATAGGCATCATTTGTAGACTATTGAACGAACTTAAAGACTTAAGTAATAACACTTTTTTAATTATCTTAAAAATTATTGTTAAAATAATGGATATGTTTTTATCAATTGTTAGGAAAAGGCCCAAAAGACAAACAAAATAAGGGGAAAGAAAAAACAATCTTACATATTGAAAGGTCAATAAGCCTTGTGCTTTAAAAGGCTAAGATAGTAAGTTAAAATAAATTGTAATAATCACTCTTGGAAATGTTAAAATCCAATTGAAAATATTTTCTATGAATTTGTAGGAGGCTAAATATTGGCGCACAGTCTCTGAAGGAGAAGTTTGGATGGCCAGCCATAAAAAGCCAAATAGAGCTCTTGTCAACAACATAATGAGAGCAATAATTGTATATGTTTAATCATGATTGTGGTTCATATTTGGAGATATTGTGATTGTGGGATTATGGGTTGGTAATATTTTGCTAAAAATTGGTGGAATTGAGAATATTTGGCAATATTGTGATTATTGTGATTGAGTTGTTAAATTAGCAATGCTTGTTAATATTTGATTATGGTCTTGTAGATGTGGTAATATTTTGTTTAAGGTTTGTGGTTTTGAGAATATTTGGCAATATTGTGATTAGAGGTTGTAAAATTAGTCATACTTGTCAATTTTTGCAATTGTGGCTTATGTTTGGCAAATTTGGC
>JAIUCV010002561.1:0-15000 GCA_026724425.1 Erythrophleum ivorense
GAGATGCTTCTCTTTTCTTCTGGGAGTCAAAAAGGAGCTGCTCTCGAATGCGCTTACCTTGCCTTGTCGTCGATTACCTTCTGACTCTTGTGGGACTTTCACGACGCTCATGCCATCCCTCCCATTTAGCCAAGGGAGTCTTAGATTCGCAGCATTCATTGGATTGAAGTCAAAATAAAGAGTTGAGACTCTCCAGATGTAAATACCCACCCGGGAAGTAACCATTCCCTATTTTCAAGAAATTCCTTTAGACTTTCCGTGATCATTGGATCAATATCTATTGTATATAACCCTACTTCACTCCTATTACTTCAAGAGCTGATTCAATAGCGGATGGTCTTGTCTGAAGGCTTTTTGACTTCTACTGAAAGCAAAGTCCTGACTTACCAGACCGGGCTACTTGAATAGGAGAAAGAAGAAATAGTCTACTTGATCGAATCGAGAAAAGGGAGGAGTATCTTCTTTCTCTGACGTAGACGGGCATTCCTATCGAGATTACTTCCTTCGGACCGGGAGGTCGAAGAATCTATATGCTACCTGACTTTCAGGATGGCTTTACGAAAGATTCCATCTAGCTGAAGTAGGACGAAGCGGTATGAGATAAGAGGTCTCAACGAGCCTTCAGCATCTGAAACGGAAGCTTTCACCTGCATATCATACGGGAGTCTTGGTGGAGAGCGTTCTCTGGTTCTCATCCCTAGTCAATCAAATTGAAGTGACGGAGGAACCCCTATTCGATAAGAAGGGAACGGTGCAAATAAAGCTATTTCGAGTCCTCTATCAATAACCAACCAAACCACCCGCTTGTCGGGCTTTAAAGCGGAACTGAGCTTCTCACTAACAAAATCAATCGTAAGCTTCATGTCCGAGACTCGGAAAGAGTGGCGTTAAGAGGCGTCAGAGCCTCTCGAAGTCTCCGATCTCACAGATGGTTAGGCTGCAATTCCTTCGCTTGTGAAGAAGCTTGGCTAGTTCTCCTTACTCGGACATTCTATTCATTCGACCACCGCCCATGCTTCAAGATTGAAGTTTTGTTTTGACTCTGTAAAAAAAAAGAACGTTGTAACGTCGGTTAACGCAGCCTCACAGGCAGCCAAAGAAGTTCTTGACCCCTTTTACCTATCTTGGGTGAGCTACATCCATACATAGTCTAAGCCTCTGATTGACTGTACTAGATACGGAATCTTAGTCCCAAGAGTTCTGCAGAAGCGGGCTAAAGGCAATAGTTCGCTAGGGTGGTTATCCCAATTCTTTGATAAGATCGCTACCGAATGCCCCAAAAAGCCTAGTCTTTAGAAGGAACGAACGGATTTCTTAGTTCGTTCGTGCAATGAAGAATCTTATCTGAAGAAGGTAATACGGAAAGAAAAAACTCAACCTGATGCTACAGGAATAGAGAAGCAAGCAAAGTGGGTCGGGCTGGCCTGGGACTCAATTGAAAAAAGCGGTATTTCTTCCTAAAAACTAACTAACGGGGCGCACTCAATTTCTACCTTCCCCGAGCTTACCACCACCCGTGGTACAAGAGAATGAAAAACAGAGGAATTCCCAAGGGAATTTTCTATTAACCAATGGGAGATCCTCCTTTTCTCGCTAATCTAGGTCTCAGGGTTCCCCAGCACAGACTTCTTGTTAGTTTAAACTAGTAAAATGGGAGTGAAGCTATGCCGTTAAACAAGACAAACCAATCGCAGATGTACTATCACGCGAGGAAGGCCCCCCATTATTGTTGAAAAAAGACTATTCTATAATATAATAAGCGAAATGTATCTGGTCTGGAGAATCCATTGGAAGCGCCTGTGGGAGCTCGACTTCCAGGTATACTTCAAAGTCCTAGGGATGCAAAGAAGGGGTTGTTTAGATAATAGTAAGAGTTCGAGCAGGTAGCTGAGCGAACAAACTAACTAATATAGCGAGTCTATTATATAGAGCTGAGCGAGTAAGCAAGAAGAGTATATTTACCTTACAGGCATTTCTTTATAGTTCTATACGTGGTTCCAGCAAGGGAGTCACATTCATGGACGAGGGACTGAAAGGAAGAGAAAGCTATAATACAGAATAGATTCCCACTAGCAGCTAATCCAATAGGCACAATACCTGATCGTGGAACAGATTTGCTCACTCGGTCGGCCAAAGGAAAGAAGAAAAGAGTGAGCGAGAAAGCGGTGAGCTTACTCTTTCAGAATTGATTACCGTTGATGGCGGGGAGCGGAAACCTTTCCCTTTCTAGTTGTGAATTCCGTATTTTTTTTTTTTAAGTGCATAATATTGGATTCAAACCGACGGCCCACCCTTTCTTTGAACCTTGTCAATGATCGAACTTAAAGATATGAACTGAGTGCCATTTGATGAGTAACTGAGAACAAAGGAGAGGGGTATAGCAAGGATGAAGTAATGAAAAAGGAAGTCATTGCTAGTAGTAACGACTTATTACGATCCATTGGTTCATATAGAATCCATGTCCTAGGTGTATCAAAAAAACATTCTTTTCGCTAAGCGTATATAATAAATAGAGTGAAAGGGTCCACCCCCGAAACCAAGGGGATACTAACTAACAGCTGAGTCCTCTCCAAACCGCAGGAGATAGTTGCCCATCATACGGCTCACCAACTTGCCTCTATGGGAGGCTCACTCCGGGCAGGTTCGGATCACTTTTAATACAAAGCTCGGAGAAGGAAGGGGTTGGGTTAGGAACGCAGTAACTCGACTGAAAAGGCGTTCCTCGAGAGTGAAACGAGAGGAGAGGTGAGGTTTCAGTTTTCAATATGATTCTTTTTTCGTATTTGTTCGATGAGAAATGCGAGTCAGTTTTGTCCTTTTTTTCTATCCCCCTCTATCAAACAAAATGATCAAAAAGGAAGTTTACTGGCTTCTTATTCTCGTCTTTGATCTCTTCCATCTCTGCCTCGCTCGTTGTCACCTATATTGAAGAAAGAAACCCTGTAGAGAATGAAGAGGGGCCTAGGATCTTCTTCTCAACAGTGCTTCTCGAGGCCCCCCCCCCTGAATAAGTAAGGCCCCGTTAGCCTGGGCGAAGATGGGGATAAGGAATCAGGATTGAAGCCCCCTTAGCTCTGCCAGGCACTGGACAGGGGTTAGCTCGGTAAATGTGTAGAGCCAAGTGTAGTATGGTGTAGTAGTAGGCACTTCTAGGCCCCTTCCCTATACTGGATCCCTCCAGTACTTTGGGTACTACGGACCCTCTGCCATCCATTGCAGCATAGCCGTTTCATGAGCGGGGGGGGGCTAAGCGCAGTTCTTTGAATCAAACGTTGAATGAAATCGATTCTTTTTTAGATATCAAAATGGAAATCGGATAGGATAGATGGATGGATCTATCTTTCCATTTATATATTACTAAAGGATTTATATAGTTAAGTAGCGTAGCAAGAAGCCCCCAAATCCTTGATTTGGCCAGGAACGACTGCACTGCTTTGGGCCCAGGATGCGAAGGGAATGAGCTCGGCTGCTTCTCCTCCACACTTATTTTTCTCCGTGCCTGCTCTGCATGCGCTTCGCGCGCCATTGGCGCTTTGCTCTCCTCTTATTCTTCATTGGACGGTTCGGATGGACTTCGCCGTTCTTTCCCAACTCAAAAAGAAAAGGCTGTATCACATCGAGATGTCGATTCGTTTTCCGCCTCCAATAAGATGGGGAATTTGTAACCCCCTATTTATACTTTGGGGCCCTTCATCTTTCTGAATCCAGGCCCGTCCCGGCTCGCGTCGTTCCAACAACCGGGGCGGGGAGCACCTCAGTATACGATCGCGCGCAGTAACTGGGAGTCCTATTACACCTAAGGCGAACTTCAATTCACCAAACCAAGGTTCATCTCGTGTAGTGATGTGGACTCTACTAAGGATATTGAGTAGACGGTTGATGTATCAGACTCGACCCTATCTTTCGTAGCATGCATTCCCATCGGTGTCGCAACTGATTCGGTAAGCTACGTGTCCGGTGCACGGAGAACTGCCTTCGGTCCTCCAAACTGACTTATTCGTGGCAACCTTCCGGCCGCCCAACGACCTATAACGCTAGTCACTACTCCCACTGGGGCTAGGAAGTAAGCCCCACAACCCAAAGCGGCGAAGAACAAATAGAATTGCTACAAAAGCCGGCTAACGGGGGTATTCCTGCGTATGAGAACATAGTAATGGAGAAGGTAATAGCCGAAATAGGATTCGTTTTGGCTAGAGCGCCCAAATCCGCTATATATTTGACACGGGTTTGCCGTAATGCTGAAACTATGGCGAATGCATCCATCGTCATTAATGCATAAATAAAGATACCAATTAGTAGTGATTGAATTCCTTCTATGGTTCCACATGAGAAACCAGTACGAATATAACCTACATGTCCAATTGAACTATGAGCTAGAGGTCTTTTGACTTTCGTTTGGGCCATGGCGGCCAGTGCTCCTAAGATCATAGAAGCAATGCTGCAGAAAAAGAAGATTTGTTGCAATGTAGCTCCATAGGAACCATAAATAGAAAACACGTAAAATATTAGCAGAAATCGAGATTTTAGGCGCAATAGAAAGGAATGCTGTAACCGGGGTGGGTGAACCCTCATAGATATCTGGTGCCCACATATATAGAGTCAAAAGGAATATGGAGTCCAAGGGGAAGAGGGTTTTCTTCGGGGCTCGAGAGATTGAATAGACCCAAAAGTTTGAAATTCGCCACTGGGGGAATTCACACGAAAGGGAACGAGGAATTCTCAACGAAAAAAGTGCTCTCTGAACCGAACGTGAAAGTTTTTTTCCATCAGACGGCTGTTCCTGTAACTCCACTCTCGACTTGGATTATATATCCAAAAAGGTCCGCTCTCGGCCATTCCACACGCTGCCTAGCCGAGGTGTGGTTATCTGAAGTGGATTCTCTCTTTTCTAGTAGATGCCGAACCTGCTGCCCCATTGACTAAGAAGAGGGGCGGGCGCAGCAGCTACATGGACCCCTTCCTTTCTGTTGTTGCCAGCGCTTTCCCGGGCCGAGCCGGAATTTTTGATTATATTCTAATGGGCAGGCAAAGCCCGCAGGCTGCTATCCCAATAGGCCAGCGGGCGGAACGAGGAGAGGCTCCGGCAATCATAGCACCGCGGTCGAAAAAGCGTGCTCCCTTCAGATAACACGCACCGTAGGCCATCCTCGGCCAAGAAAGAAAATCTCTCGATCTCCGAAAGCCTTTTCCTTCCCCCGCCGCATCCCCCTTCCTTCGCCGAGCCTTTCCGGGGTTCGTCGAGACCTTATCAGAACTTGGCGGGCATTCTTTCCAGCCGGGGGATGGGTTTTGTTTGAACATAGGCTCAAACATGATTTGAAGGTCCTAGCTACGCCATGCGTTCAATACCAAATATGGAAAACTGCAGAGATTACAAAAAGAGGGCGCTTTCCTATGTTGCACTGAAAAAAGAAGGACCTAAGAGCGTCTCTCTTAGGTTTTTGCCTCCCGCGCCCGCCGCCGCCTGGCCCCCGTTAGAGGGGAAGGGGAAGATTAGCAAAGCGAAAAAAGAAAGAGGGAGGGGGAGCAGCATCTTATTCTCTTCGCGAGAACTTCCGGATCGAAGAAGCATTCGGAACGGGCTCCGCGTTCATTTCGTTGGCGGAAACGATCCAATCCATTCGGGCTTCGGCCAAAAACGAATTCGACTTGATTCATAGATAGAATCAATGATAAATAAACAAAAGATAGATGAACGAGATATCTTTTCTTTCTATAAAAAAAAGAGGAATAGAATAGACATCCCTTTCTTTAGATGTCTATCTATCCTTCCGATTTGATATCGTTATATCTGCTCTCTCCATTTTTTGGAAGAGATAGCAGATAGATCCTATCCCCTATATCGAACACTAATTCCTATCTATTGATAGGAAGATCTTCGTCTAATAGCGGACTTTTCCTTTTTTTTAGGAATTTCTCATATCCAAGGCAGCTTACCACAAGAACCCCACCCCATACGACTAGTTGGGGGGGCTGTTCGCCTTTTGAATCCAACAAAGTAAGTTGTAGGTAGGGGCTTAATAGCTACTTTCATTCTAAAGGAAAGCGAAGAACCAATCTTTAGTCAATAGGAGCCCTACTTCCCGAGGTATTTCTTACTCGACTAAAAGGAGAGGTTGTGAACACAAACTCGACTGAAAGGAGAGGAGGGACAAGGGCGGTCTTGCTTGGCGCGAAGGCTGCTGGTTTGGGGGTACGGTACTAAAGGTCCTCGGACTTCCAGGCGGTTTTTATTTTTGGCAGCTGTTCACCGTTGGATCTCGCCAATACAGCCCCCTATGGTTTTTGTTACCGAGATATCTTTTTTTTTTTTCATTGTTCCCAGGGATTTTTTGGGTAATCTGCTCCCATGCTGCAAACAGTCAAATCAGAACTCAACCTTGTCGCTCTTCTTTCTTTCCTCGCGGGCAGGAAGCACACCAGCAGCGTGCGTTGCGTGATTCTACTGTGTTTTTTGCACTTGACTGGGTGGACAGTTGACCGGAAGAGAACTTCGATTCGCCCGGCCAGCAGGCGGGCGGCGTGCTTATCTTGTGTGACAACACTACAGAGCGAGTGGCTCTTCTAGGCGGGCAGCTGTGTGACAACACTACAAGGTTTTTTTTCCTCGTGTAACATGCTATGGTCTCAATGCCCTTACGAGGTAGTGATGAGTTTCACTCGCTCTAAGCCCGGCCCGCGCGCGGTTAGGAAGATTGGCCGCAATCTGAGCGGTACCACCCACCCTACCCTACCACCTATAGGCGGCCGTCCGTCCTACAGCCGCCCGAAAAGGAACTGCAGTGATCTTGAATAGGAATCCTACAGCGATAGATAGAATCCCCATAAAAATACCACTAGATCGAGCACCAGTGATTTCGTATCCGGTCAAAATCTTGGCTAATTGATCGAAGTGGGTAGCTCAGTAGACCATAGATCATGGAACAAATAGGGTGGGTAGGCCCAACCACCACACTACACGTATAGACGCGAACCCCCCTCGTTACCGTACGTGCGACTCTCACCGCATACGGCTCGCACAAAGACTCCTAAATCCATCCCGAGCCTTTTCTTCCCACCTCTCCTTTCAGTCGAGTTACTAAACTCTCCAATCCTCGATCAAACTTGCCCAGGCGCTATTAAATAAATGGGGGTCTTTCCTTCGCCTATCGTATATTGTATGTATCGGCTTGGCTTCGTCCAAAACGAAAACAAGGAGGCATTCCGGCGGGCGCGTGCGTGTAGGAGACCATTACATAAGCTAAAAGACTAGGACTACAAGCCAGCCGGAAGCGACTCGCTTCTATTCCCCGTTGGGATTGGATATAGAAGGGGAATCTATTGATCGTAGTAGTTCGCCAACCTCTCTAACTAACATATGATCAAATTTTCGGCACGGCCAAAAAAAGAAAGAGCTTCGCTCGGTGGGCCTTCCTACGCTGACGAATGCCTCCTTTCTCTTCTCTTCAGTCTACAAGTGGGAGAGGCAGGATTCGAACCTACGTAGAAAACCTTCAACAGATTTACAGTCTGCCGCTTTTGACCGCTCGGCCACTCTCCCCTTCCCGGGCCGAGGCCCCCTCAATGAGTTCTAAGAAAGAAGCTTTCCCCCTTTGTTTTTGTTGTGGGTCGCGCCTCACCGCAGGCACTGAATGAATGAAATGAGTGGAATGGTTAACCTTCCCCCTTTTGAATTACCAAGAACTTCGTTGCCACTAGTGGCGAAGCAAATTTCAACCATCCACCCGAAAACCACTCGGAGCCTAAAGAGAGTTCAGTCTACAAGAAGCTGGCAGAGCTTTAGCCATTGGACTACATCGCACTATCCTACCTAAACCCTTTTCTTGTTTGTTCGGATTCTTTTCTTTTTCGAATGAGGCTAGTGGAAACCAATTCCTTCCGACTAATGAAGAGATACTACTCCAGTCTTCCCATTCATTCCCAGTTGATCCTTCTTCTTCCTAAGAATTTCACGAAGCAAGTTCACCTATACGAGAGTGAGTAATCCAAACCAACAATCAACTTCCCACTTTTGACACGATTCAGCTAGTTTAGAAACAAAGGAGAAGGACAGGGGCGGTTAGGTCAGAAAAGCGAGAACTACAAAATCTCCCCAAGTAGGATTCGAACCTACGACCAATCAGTTAACAGCCGACCGCTCTACCACTGAGCTACTGAGGAACAACGGGAGATTAGATCTGATAGAGTTCAATTCCCGTTCTCAACCCATGACCAATATGAACTCGAAGTTTCCTTCGTAACCCCCGGAACTTCTTCGTAGTGGCTCCGTTCCATGCCTCATTTCATAGGGAACCTCAAAGCGGCTCTATTTCATTATATTCCATCCATATCCCAATTCCATTCATTTAATATCCCTTTGGTGTCATTGACATAAGAGATGTGGTTTCTAGTCTATCTCTTTCTATTTCTATATATGGAAAGTTGCAAAATCATCATATAAATAATCCAGAAATTGAAATAGAAAAGAAAAAAGGGAGGTTTGTGATGGTTTTTCAATCTTTTATACTAGGTAATCTAGCCTTATGCATGAAGATAATCAATTCGGTCGTTGTGGTCGGACTCTATTATGGATTTCTGACCACATTCTCCATAGGGCCCTCTTATCTCTTCCTTCTCCGAGCTAGGGTTATGGACGAAGGCGTTCCTCGGAGTGACTCGAGCACTTGTCCAGAGAGGGGCGTTAACTCAACTACTTATGTGGAAGACGTGGGCTATCGGTCTAGGCGCAAGGGGTCTTTCTGTATGCAAGTGCTTGTCTTGTTATATATATATTCGTGGCTTTCCCCTTATAAATAAGTCAATCGGTTGAGGCCCGACCCTTTTTGGTTGCCGACCTTGATGCCATACCATAGTGTTTAGGGGTCAACGCGGGAAACCAACACGTTGTGGAAACGGAATAGAGCTAAAGTGCACTTTCCCTTGATGGAAGTTATCAAATAAAAGCACACAATCAGTGAGATGAGCCTGCCAGCTCAGAGGAACCCCTATGCCTTTTGGCCAGCTTGGCTTCTGACCGGTCGATCCCGCTGAGTACCCCCTCTTGCAACGATTCGGCGCCTCCACTTGATGCTTGACGCCCACGCTTCCGAGTTCACCTCGTAAACCCTTACAAAAGGGGCGAAGCCCCACACCACACAGTTGTTCAATTTGAATGTCATTCTCGACTTTCTCCCTTCTCTAATCTAATATCTAATAGGGCTGGGTGTTTGATTTCAGGCCCTTTCGAGGAGGGTATCTGATTGGTTAATGTCAGCCCGGCTCGCATGGATTTCTTAGTTGACAACTGCATTGAAATTAGAAGTTCTCCAGTTACTCCTGCACAAGCAACAGCAGTTATGGATCTGATTGAGGAGCGCTAGGAAGAATGGATCGAACGAGAAGGATTAGAGCAAGTTCCGTTCTGGGTGAATAAAGAAAGGAAGTTCCGGGAGTTCTGTGTCCCGAAGAGAGAAAGCTCACTAAGAACTAGCTTGGCCGTAGTTCCTCGTAGGAGATAGACGGACCAAAGGCGTTCCTCTCAGTCGAGAGACTGGCGTTCCTCGAGAAAGTCTACTACATAAAGGACTATTTAGGTCAAAAAAACCTTTGAATCTTTCTTATTGTCTTTCCCTTTCATCTTGATATAAACTATGACATTAAGAAAGCATCGAGCGGGCAAGCCTTCACATATTATGATGAAAGAGACTATCGGAGAAGGTCCCACTCTGCTTGCGCCCGCTAGCTGACGACGAAGAAAAGCATGCTCCTCTTCCGCCCTTGGCCGACGGGAACCTTCAGGTCTCAACGAGCACACCTACCTAGGAGATTTGATCCCCGGGAGCTTTGATCTTACTCTGAATTCTATTTTTATCAGAGCTCTTCTTTAGCTTCTTCTGTAATACCGATAGTTAATAGCTCTAGCGGCTACTTTTGAAGATAGTCAATCTATTGGGTTCATCTACGACCAACCTCAAGCGGAAGTAGTTCGGAGCTTTCTGTGCTGTTATGATTCCATGATCTTCATCGCCACCTCTGTCCTATAACGCCTTCCTTTATAGCAGTTATTGCTCCGGTTCCTGAAGGTATAGCTCTTGCCGAGGAACTCCTTTGAAATCGGAGACTGTTCCAATTTCCTACCGAGATAGGCAAGCGGAGGGAGAACTAGACGTATCTTGCTAGGCAAAGAAGGTTAGAATGTATAGCTCGCGGGTGGGATTGACGGGATAGATCACTCTTGCAGAAGGAGGTAGAACCGGGGATCCCTCTTATCTTGACTCGTTCGTAGCTTGAATGGAATAGGTAACGAGCGAAGCTGTCTTCCTATGTAAATAGTTGTAGCTCTTCCTGTCACGCAGTAGAGGACCACTCCCTGCTCTCTCTGTTCGCCGGGACTGATGGAATGTGCATGAATGGCTTGGTTAACGAGATGTCCCAACTGGTACTGGCCCGTCTGGTTCGTACCATCATTGGCTTGTTCATCCTTTACCTAAGCCTAATCTTCTTCTTCATAGCACACTCTGCTACAGCACACTCCGCTTCTGTGCTGCTCAGTAGTGACTGCTAGGGAGTGAATCACACCAGGCGGGCTTGCTTCGCTAGAAAAGAATTCCACTGGTGTGTGCTGCTGAGAGTGAACTATGTTACTCGGAACAATATCTGAAAGGAAGCTTAAGGAAAGGGCTTAGTATTCTTTCTTCAAAGGCGTTCCCTGAGCAACTACAGCTCGATAGAGACAACTCGGAAACTAGCACTGAAAAAGGGCATACTATCAATAGAATCAATATGATATTACTCGGTGTGCTAATCAAAGGTAAAGAACTGAATACCTAGATCTCTCTTATCCTTCCTTAGGTCCTCATGAATTAGAATCAAGTAAGGGAGCACACCGATCGAAACCTGTTGACTTTCGAAAGTTGACCCGCCACCTACTACTTGTAGTCAACCAAAATAGCTTCGCTAGGAGTGTGCTATTCAAGTTGATCGGCCTATGGCACTTTACTAAACCTAGGAGAGGAGAACTGCTACTATCTATTGCATGGGTGCCTGCGTGTAAGAGGTGTAAGAGAAAGAAAGAAATTTCCGTCAACAGGATGAATCCCAGCGAAAAGAAGGTGGAAAGCCCTAGCGGAGCAATCTGAAAGATGGAAAGCTCTTAAAGGTGGAAAGCCAGCACAAGCACACTACTGTGAAAGCTAAGAGTACTTCTATATTAGGGATTTTGCTAGTGGCGGATACGTACTATCTTCTTTATATTGACATTCTGCTATCCGGGAATCCAGTTCGTCAAACTCGGAGATATCAAACGGAAGTCAAAAAAAGCAGAGAAGGATTCAGACTCACTACTTTTTCGACATCCCTTCATGAAGCGCAGCAACATTTCGGAAGACTGCTAAAAGCGAGAAGTCCTGACCTTCGTTACTAGAGCACAGAAAAGCAACAGTGTGCTGTACAGAGAACTTGCTTCGCTAGGAAAAGAAAAGCTGTATTTCTAAGCTGGGAATGTTGGGTAAGAGTCCGCCTCTTACCTCTCAAAAGTGGAGGAGGTGGAGATCCCTGTTGGAGTCCACTTTTGAATTGACCGGCTTTGGAGAAACCTTTTCAGTTGCTTAGTGCGAATCCCACGTTTCGAGGGTGGGTAAGGTCTCAGTACCTCGGATATAGCACAGGAAGGCCTATAGCATCCAATTTCAGGTCACTTCCTTGTGAGCTTGTCAGACAAAGTAGGCGACGGTGTGCTGCACTACATCTCCTCAGCAGTTGATCGGTCAGGTTCCTTGCCTTGCTTCACTCAGCTCGAGTATTATTCGAAACGAGGAATATCCTGACTCTAGAAGCTCAGAGTGAAGAGTGAAGGGAAGGTGTTAGCTAAGGAATTAGGTCTTCCTCTTCGAAAGGATCACTCTAGTCTACCATGGTGGGTAGTAGCTACTCCCAGTACATCTATCATCCGTGACATCCATGGCAACTACTACTTTTCATTGCTGTGCTGTTTAATCGATCGAACAAAACTCCTAAGGTAGAGATCTTCAGAAGAGGACGAGCTCAACTCCCGATTGTTCAAGCTTAGATACCTCTTTGATTGGGATTGACGAAACAGTAGAAACCTTTCTTGATAATAGGCCTCTTTTGTGCGTTTCATCACCTTTCTTTCATCTCTGAGCCAGCTATCCTTTCAGAATAGGGCTTTCTGCTTTCTTTTAAGGTGAGGAATCTTAGGAGTTCAGCTTTTTCGATGAAACAAAGAATTCTGTCATTTCAGATGGGATTCCAAAGCAAGGCTAGTTATCTATGTTAGCTTCATTCCTGTGAAGTTGGTTTCTAGTTTTGATCTTTGAGTTGGCAGTAACATGACTAGCAGCATAGTACGCACACACGAAAGTCAAGCATTTTGGCTCTTGATTCCATTTGATCTGTCGCCCCATTCTTCCTCCTTATCTCGAACTCGGAAGAAAGAGTCTCTAAATAGGTCTTTAGAGGACTATGCCAAGTAACCCCAGAAATGCTTTTAGGTGGATATTTTCCGTTGTTGGTAAAGCAACTCAATCATTGACTTCAGATGGTCTGCAAGCCTTTTCCTCTTTCGCAGTTTCTACTCTTACTTAGTTTGAGGGTTTCGAATTTCTTAAGAGAAGAAGAAAAATAAGATTAGCATTCAAGTTTCCAGTCAATCCCTTTCGAACGATCAGCGGCCCCATGAGGCTCCATCATTACTTTGCGGAGTCAGAGAGCCGGGTAAACCGTTTTATGGTTTAGTACAGGGGGTGAGACTGCGAAAGCGAGAGTGGATCTTCTTGTCTTTCATTTGCTTAACACATTATCGTGGGAAGGTCCCAGGCGAAGGCTTCAGCCTTATTCTAGTTCACATTCCAGATTCGAACCTGCTGCTCTGGCTTGGCTGCCTTCCTTACTTGCTTGAAACGAGGGAAAGAACCAGTGAAACAAAACAAATTGAGCGGAGTAATGACATAGGACTTAGACAGTCAGCGCCCAACCTTTCACTCCTTTCACTCTACGAAACTCAACTCATAATAGGCAGGACAGGAGATGACTACGTTAATGCGAGTTAGGCTCCTCGATTGCATTCTCAATTGAGAAAACGCATACCTCCACAATCCCAAACAATGGAAGGGAGAGAGTACAGCATATTCCCAGTAAAGTCAGAAAGTATTTGAAACAAAACTAAGGGTCGTTAGACGCATTCCGAGTACAAAGTTTTCCTAATTGGCTCAGTTGGACTGAAAGGGTACCGGAAGGAAGAATGACAGCTAAACAACTTTGAGTTCCCAAAGAAGAAACAGTGAAATCTCGTTCCAAAAGAAGAGACAGACAAACCAAACCAGGCTTATCGATTGCTTACCAAAATACGTATATTAAGAAGATTCTCATTCCAGTAAATCTCATAAGAAAAGATTCATCTCATTCCAGTTAGATATCAATCGAGAAAACGCCGCCCAAAGAAACTTCGCCCCGTGCGGTTCAGGTCCTTTTAGGCGATCCCGCGAAGTAGGTCCCCCGGACGTCCAAGATTCTAGCTAACTACTCGAATAGATCTTCTGTTCTTCTTTGCTTCACACATAGAAGTTCGTTCTTGCCGGTGGGGAAAATAGGCTTAAACTCATTGTTCTTCATTCAGAGGAGTACGCGAAAGTAAAGAGGGAGAAGAGAGTTATTCGAGGCTACTCGACTCGATGGGGAAGGGTTGAAAGCTTCCCTGTAAAGGGAAGGGCTTGCTTGTGGCGAGCGGAACCATCTTTTTGTGAAATGCAGATGCAGTGGTCGATTGCCTAGAAAAAAGCCTTTTTCGAGTTACCCCAAAAGAATCTACTCCTTACTCAAGTTCTCAGTGAAGACCAAGCAACATTTCATTGATTCAATTCATTTTGGAAGCCCTTCCTTCGGTCCGGGGGGTACCACGCAATCCGTTTAGATATATTTCAGTTGCCGCTGCACCGTGCTGACCCATTCCCATTCAATCTAGAAATCGATAATTGAGTAAGAGAAGAAAATCAGATCTCAATCTAATCGAAGAAGAGCCTCATTACGGAATTGGCATCGAGAAGCTAGGGCCCAAGTAGTGCCTCGCAATCTAGGTCAGGTACATTGCGTACGATCCGCGTAGGCCGGTAAACCAATAGTGTAAGATCCATTCCAAGCTTGAGGTTGTTTTCTGACAGAGGGAAAACACTTTAGGAGAGAAATCTTCGATATAGTCAAGTATTTTAGACGCTTAGCCATGGGAAGATACCGTCAGTGATCCATGGATCTCCGATCATCCAACGTAGAGAGAAACATCTTGCGGGCAATTGTTGTGAACAAAGGAATGAATCTTACACTATAGTATTCCCGGTAAAACGATTAATTAGAAAGAATGTATGAACAGTGAGAGCTTCTCAAAGAGGTCCCGCAGAGTATCTAGCTATTGTTTTCGATATGAAATCTTGACTTTAGTCCGGGGGCATCCGATCACTGAATTGAACCCTCGGACGTATATTTTTGACGTCCTTACCAAAACTTCCGGGAGTGAGAAATTCTTTCAAGTCAAGTTCACTTACCGCTTCCACTCTCTCTTCTCTCTTCTGTCGATTGCAGCTCACTCCGGGGCAAGTCAACGGATAGATGGCCTGCTTTCTCACTTTCATTTGGCTTATTCGATACTGCTGAAAGGAACAAACAAACCTAACCGAGGAACGCCAATTACTCGACTAAAAGGTCAAAGAACCTCGGAAAACCAACTATTGAATGAAACTAGTCCGAGCAGTACCCAGAAGATTAGGTGAGTGTTCAGTGCAAGGAAAGCAAAGGAAGGGGAAGCAGCAAACAGCCGGAACTTGAAGAACGCCGGAGCTGCTAGCGCCCTTACCCCATCATGTCACTTATTCCCGTCGAACAAACAGGGATATTCTTTAGAAAAGGCCCCCACACCCAAACCTAGCTAGCGATGTTCCTCCTAGGCTTGCAGACCTATTAGTCGAGTAATTGGCGTTCCTCGAAGAAAGAGAGAGGGAAGACAACCTGCAGGGA